>JADZMA010000127.1:0-56723 GCA_020796225.1 Arion vulgaris
CTATGGTACGTTCAACAACTCATGCCCACAGTCAATGCGAATTGTTGCAAAACCATCCATTCTACAGAAGCAAAATTTTTACAAACCTTAGAATTATACCAAAAATGTATGATGGAAGAAATTTCTTTAGGAAACCTGGATTTTGTAATATAACGGTTTCCTTTGATTTTGGGAGCTTTTTTTGGCGAGTCTGACACAAAATTGTATTTTTTTAATAAATGCACCAATATGACATTTGATGACAAGTCTCATACAAAGATGTACCATCCAAAGTTTATACATGGGGGCCAATGTTAAATTTTTGAAATGGTCATGAAATATCAGAAAATTTAGACATTTTCTATTTTTTTTTAAAAATTTTGACATTACAGTTAAAGTTGCTTCCTTTGTCATAATGCCACCCCCTTTCACGCCCAGGCTTGGGACTGGCAATGTTAAAAACTACTTTGAGACGTTCTTTTCAAATCTCTAATTCTTTTTTTGATGTGCGTGTGTTAACATATGTGGTAGGGAGGTATCACTACAGTAAAATAACTCTTTTCTCTGGTTCTTTTATTGTATAAAGGGGCCCATCTGTGTCTTTGGGGAAATGCGCGTATAGTATTAATAAAACATTTTTTACTTTTGGCCTTAAAACTCTTTCCCTCATCATAAATAATTCCCCTCTCCACATCGAAGGTTGGCTAATAAATCTCCAGCATCATCTTTTTTTTCTTTAATTTTTGCACACTGCCAGATTTAACCTGTCCATTTCTTAAGGTTTCCCCCCCACTTATCCCCTCAGTCTTCCTCTTGCTTTTCCCAAACCTCAACTTTCCCCTCTAGAAAAGTTTTTTAAATCATGGTTCATTTTTTTTAATCCCCAAAATATTTTCTTGTTTAATTTTTTTCTCTTAATAATTTTTTTCTTCATGCCTTTTTTCCCTAAAACTTGTTTTTTTTGTCTTTTTTTCTGCCCATGAAACTCTGCTTATTCTTCATATATCCAAAATCTAAAATGCATCAATTCTGTCTTCTAACTGCTTTTTTTGTCCATGTTTCCAGGGCCCTACATTAATATAGGAAAATATATAGCATTTGATCGTTCTCATTTTTTTCCCCTTTTTTAATTTGTTTAGATGTCAGTAACTTTCTCATACTATTGAAATTATCCTTGGCCATTCCTATTCTTTTTAAAAATTTTTGTTATACATCTTCGATCTGAAACATCTGACCCAAAATTCAGAAACTTTTTACTTGATGTAGTAATTCTACATGTATTTTTATATTCATCTTAGGTTTCTGCATTTTCCTTTTTGATTCGATAGTTTTTGTTTTCTTTGTTAATGTCTCTTCCATATTCCTTGCTAGTTTTTTGTCCAATTGGTCCATAATTCTTGTAGATCTTGTTCATTTCTGCTTACTGTGTCAAACTGCATATCTTAAGTTATTTATTATTTTTCCATTGATCTTGAGTCCTGGCATTCCCCCTAGTTGTTTGAAAATTTTCTCTGTGTAGATGTTAAATAGGCTTGGTGACAGTATGCATCCTTTCTCCTCCCTCTTTATGTCTATGTATGGAGAGTAGCTATTTTCATATTTTATTATTGCTGTCTGTTCCCAGTATATGTTACTTATTAGTCTGATATCATCCCCATCTAGGCATATTTCTTGTAGACATATGATTAGCTTTTCATGTTGGACTCTGTCAAAGCTTTGCTATAATCGATGAAACACAAGTAGATACTTTTTGCACTTCTATATACTTGTCAGCGAGTAGTCTTATAAAGTATTGCTCTCTTGTTCTCTGTTCTTTCTAAAGCCAAACTGTTCTTCTCCTACTTCTATATCTATCTTGTTTTTAATTCTTTCATGTATGATCTTGAGTAGTATTTTGTTATGTGGCTCATCAGGCTAATTGTCCTATAGTCTGTGCACTCCTGTGCTTTGGGCTTTTGGGTAGTGGTATGAATACTGATGTCTTCAAGTCTCTTGGTATATATCCTGTGTTATATATATCATTGCACAAATCTGTAATGGTTGAAATATCAAAATCCTCTAAGGAGGTTAACATTTCCACAGTAATATTGTCCAATCCTGCAGCCTTTCCTCGCTTCATTGTTTCAGATTGCTCTTACAACTTCAGATTTAATATTCTTGGGCTGTCATTGCACTTTATACTGTGTTTACTGCTTCTTTGATCATCAAATAGAGCCATTACATATTCAATGCCATCTTGTCAATATTTCTGTTTTATCAAACAAAAGTTGGTTGTTGTTGTTTTGATACATCCTCCACTTTTTACAGTATTTTTCTTACTTGTCATTTGTCTTATTTCTCTGTGCATATCTCTAGTCCTGTGTTTTTCTGCCATATCTTCTATTTCCTTGCATTTTGTTTCTAACCAGTTTACTTTTGTGGTTCTGCACATGTTGCGTATTTCGTTGTCTAAAATTGTATTCTTTGGGGTGTTCTTGGCTTTCTTTCGTTCTGTCATTTTTCTAAGATTTCATCAGTCATCCACATTTGATTTTTCATGGATTCTTTTACAGGCAGGTTTTTTGTTTGCAGTTTGTATACTCTGTTTTAAAGCAATCCCATTTATTGACTACTTTTTCTCTTCAGGATTTTCTCTTCTGTATTGTTCTAAGCACTCTGTCATTAGGCATTCATATTTGTTCTTTACTTCCACACAATATTTCTGTTGTATATCTGATTGTTTAAGTGCTGATATATCTATATGTGGTTCTTTTCTTGTTGGTTGGTCTATCTTTTAGTTTTATATTTAGTTTGATCATCACTGGATTATGATCAGAATTTATATCTGCTCCTGGATATGTTTGGTGTTCATTACATTATTTTTAAATCTATTTCCTAATCATGATGAAATCTATCTGGTTCCTTTTTCTATCTCTAGGCTTTTCCATGTGTATAATCTTCTAGATTCTTGTTGGTAAAATGTGTTGCATATAACCATGTTATTTTCTTCACAGAACTGGATAAGCCTATCTCCTCGTTCATTCCTTGTTCCTAGTCCGTATTGTATATGAGCAATAGCTTCACAATAATTACGATATACGCCTTTAACTAAAAGTACGTGTCATGACTCCATTTGTTTACCACGGTACGGTCAATCCCGAGTCGATTTGGTGCACGGGACATGCAAGAATCGTTCAAAAACCACAGATTTTGTTCTGAATGTTGCTATTTTTGTCATCAATGTATTATTTGACTGTAAACATTAGTTTTCTTCAACCATGCCAATGGAAGTGTTAAAATATATGCAAAGAAGGAAATTTCTAGACAGTATGATTGATTGTTGAAATGGCAAAACATATTTTGTAGCGTCAGGAACATGTGTAGTTCACATGCAAGTTTTCAAGTTATTTCATCAAATGGTTACAAATATACAAATTGTTATCTGTGGGCATGACAAATTGAACAGATTATAGCTCTGTAGTTACGTTTAATTGCGTCTGTTTCTTCTCTTTCATCATTTCATTTTTATAGAAGTGGAGAGAGGGGATGTAGTGATCTTATGTGTGCTTGTTCTAAAGTACATTGTAAGCTGTTATTCATTTTCGGCTGTTCGTAATTCAGTTGCTCCAACCTCATGCGTGGTCGTCTTCATGCTCTGTACTCGTTATAATTTTTCAGTGTGGCTCTCTGTGGTAGATGGTACAATGGCTTTCTTGTCAGGTGACCAAAACATTTAATATGTTTGTTTTTTTATGAATTACACGACTGGTTTCATATCTAGTCTTCTGATTTCTTCATTTCTAATTTTGTCTCTTATTGTCACACCTGCAGCTCTTCTAAGACCTCATCTCCGTTGTTATAATTTTCTGCTCATTAGCTGCTGTTATTGGCCATGATTGACACTCGTATCATAGCGTTGGTCAAAAGATCATTCTTATAAGATTTGTTTTAGTTTTTAGTGGTATCTCTTTATGTGACAATAGTGGTGTTAACTGCCCCAGTACATGGTTGGCTTTTGTGCATCGATTGCTGATTTCCTTATCAATACTTTCATCTGCAGTGAAAATTGGTCCTAAGTATTTGAAATATTCACAAATATATATGAGACTGCAGTAAAATTATTTGATTGGCAAAACACGTAATCACAAAGTACTATAGTTTTACAAATTACAAAAACAGTGACAAAATACAGCAACGTTTCGACCAACAAGGTCGCCATGTTTGCTTGATAAAGGCCTTGTTGGTCGAAACGTTGCTGTATTTTGTCATTGTTTTGTAATTTGTAAAACTACAGTACTTTGTGATTACGTGTTTTCTAATATTTGGGCTCGTTGTTTTCTTTAATTTTTATGTTCTGGAGTTTTATTTTATGGTTTTCTGGTTGTCTACTTATTGCCATTGTTTCTGTCTTTATTATATTTATTTTCATGTTGTACTCTTCCCCATGATGTTAACTAAGCTCAAATTATTCTAGAAAGATTCTTTGTTTTCTGCAATCAGTAATTGATCTTCCAGTTAAGATGGTTCGTCAAGCTAGATATGAATTTCTGCCGGCCTCTAACCAAAGTCGACTTTCAGTTTCCTTTGGATGGAATTTGTGTATTCTAGCTCTCAGTTCTTTCTCAATAGGAGAACTAATCCACTTGTGTCAACTTCTGCTCTCCTTCGTCTTGCGGAACTAGTTCTCACTCTTAACTCCTTTCAGTTTAATGACCAATTCTTTGAGCAGATCAGTGGGGTTGCCATGGGTACTAAATGGGACCTAGTTATGCTTGTCTATTCATGGGTTATCTTGAACACCTAGTATGGACTAAATATGATGGCCCCCTTCCGTCTGTCTATCACAGATACATTGATGACTCTATTGGCATCACTGATATCGTGAACCAATTTTCACGCTTCATTAATTTCATTAATGTTTTCAACCCCTTCTATTCTTTTTGCCTCACATCCCCACACTTTGTCAACTTTCTGACATTACTATCACCTTACGCCTATCCGCTATCACTACATCAGTATATTACAAGCCTACTGATGCACATAGTTTTCCTCTATCTTCTTCCCATCCCCGGGCTTGTCGTGACTCTTTGCCATTCTCGCAGCTCTTACGCTTTCGTCGCCTTTGTAGTGAGGACGATGATTTTCTTGAGAGAGCTCGCGAGATGATTGATTTCTTTCGTAGGCGCCTTACCCGGAGAGGGTGCTTGTCTCGGCTATGCATCGAGTTAAGAAAATCACTCGGCAGCAGGCCCTTCCCAAACCAGCATGGGACTACTAACTCTGACATAGTAAAACTTATCTTAACTTACCACCCCATGGTTCCCTGGTAAAAAATGTTTTATTCCGTCATCTGTCTATCCTTAGATCAGATCCTGAGACCCTTCTGTTTTCCCCAACTACCCTTTTGGGTGTCTTACAGACGGGACAGAAGTCTTAAGGATATGTTGGTACAAATCGCCTTAAGTCCAATATCCAGACTCATTTTGGCACTGTCAGTGCGCTCGGCGTTGCAACACGTGTCTTATGTGTACAAAACGCGTACTGTATCTTTCCTTTTAGCACTTTTCTTATTGACGATGGGTTCATTTTGCAAAGTCGTAATCTTATCTATGCCTTATCTGTGCGGTGTAACAAGGCTATATCGGCGAGACAGGCAAGAGGCTCAGTGACCGATTCGCCCAACACTTACGCGACATACGCCAATGCTCTGTGACCCCTGTAGCCACCCATGTCAATGATACGGGCCCATTTAGGAGCTCACGATGCCCAGGTCCGCATCCGATCATGTTCCTCGATGATCGCATCGATTAACTCTGGAGAATCGGTTGATTTCTTTGTATGGTACCTTGCGACCCCCGGGCTCAACGTATTACATTCTTATGTTTTTTAGTCTTTCTTCCCATGCTTTGTAATCTATATGGGTATATATTGCATGTATTCAAGTTATATATTTACTAGATGTTTCATTGTTTCTTTTTCCCTTCTATTTCTGTTTTTATGTGTGTTTTTGTGTTACATTTATTTCGTTATTCGTTTTTATTCCAGATTTTCCTTGATACGTTTTGATTTGGTTGTCCATTTGTGTTTATTTTAATTTGTCACTCCTGTTGTTCGTTTGGTTGATAAAGGCCTTGTTGGTCGAAACGTTGCTGTATTTTGTCATTGTTTTTGTAATTGTAAAAATACAGTAATTTGTAATCGTATTCTAGCCTGAATGTGATAGACTAGTGCACCGGGGAACCATCTAGGAATTCTGAAGCCACTGGGACAGCCTAACAAGTCGACAGTGGTATAATCTAATTTATGTCGTAGAATTAGGAAAAAATTTCAAAACCGGTAAGCAGAGACAAAGGAGAGTGGTTGGGGGGATGGGGGGGAGAAATTGCGTCAATATATGCACTATTATAGTCGTCCATTAATTCGTGAGCACGTTTTAATTGATTTTCTCGAAAACTACCTGTTGGGTCTCCCGTGATTTTTGCAAGCAGCCTTAGAATATCCATGACGCTAGAAAATATTTTTTCCCAAAAAAATTTATGTGGTTTGAAATATTTCTTCTTCAGGTTATATTAAAATCAACCTCACGGATTGTACACAATAGTAACAGATCTACGGTAACAGAAGCGTTGTTCTAAAAAAACATTATGGTAACATTGAAATATCGTGAGTAAACAACAATTTCACGAATTCCCGTGCACCCAACCCAGTCGACTTTGAAAGCGGAAAGCATATGACGTTATAAATGGGATACCGTTGTATAGTTATAGGTGTATTTGCTATTTGTATAAACTATTGTATCATATTTGTTGGCTTATCAAAACTGGCATTGATATCACATTCATAATGAGTCCAAGTACACATTTATAACAATGCAGAAGGTTACTGTTTTACTATACCAACACTTCCGTAGGGAATCTAAGAAGTCATCTATGTTGCGATATTCGCAACCTGAGAAACAAACGCAACTGGCGCTTGGTCTGAATAGAGAGAATCCCTTTTCATTGGATTAAACAGGACACAAAGTGCACTAATGTCAAGCAAAGGAAGGAAAAGAACAATTGACGACTTTGACATAGATGTCATAAGACAGGAGCTCTTGAAAATGTTTGCGACAAATCAACATTGCTCTCAGAAACTGAAATTAAAACTGCAATCAGATTGCAGCATAGACATTTCTAAAAGTACTCCAATGGAAAATTGTAGAGCCGCCAGCTTCACCTTCAGAAAAACTATAGGCAGCGGAATATTATTTGAAAGCCACATTTAATTGCTGCCCGAAGTAACTTTACCAGGCAGATCCAAGTCGCTGGCGAAACAGACTATGATATTGTATATGTTGGACGAATCTATGGGTCAATGCTCACCACCAATGCTAGATAACGATCAGTAGACGGTGAACAGAAAGAAAAATACCAAGCAGCAAAGGCCAGCGTATTATACTAACACATGCACGGGAAGCAGTGAAGAAGGTCTTGTCATGACCTTTGGACTTATTTTCCAATCAAAAGTACCGACGGTAGGGACTACCACACAGAAATGAATAGACATATTTTCAGGCACTGGATGGAGAAAGATCTACTTTCAATTCTAAACAGACCATCATGCTTGGTAATGGATAATGCATCCTCATCACAACGCAGTATCAGCGGAAGACAAAGTACCAACTGCATCAAATACAAAGATCAAATTAGGACTTGGCTTGCTAAGGAAAATGTCAGCTTCGATGATACATATTTAAAACCCGAGTTGTTGCACCTGGTGAGGATGACAAATAAGACAAAGGTGTTTCATATTGACAAAATCATTGCGGAATACGGCCACACGTCTTTGCGACTACCTCCATATCATGCTCACCTCAATCCGATAGAGCTTGTCTGGGATAAAGTAAAAGGGCAAGTTGCCGAACAGAACAGGACGTTTAAAATGTGTGATGTTGAAGTTTTGACACGTGAGTCCCTCTCAATGATAGACATGCAGTTCTGGAAGAAGTGTGTTGAACATGTGCTCCGAGAGGAAGCGATACTGGCACCGAGATGGATTACAATTTGTCCAGCCAGTAACAATTATCAACCTCATGGAATCGTCAGATTCGGGATGATACAAATCATATTTGATTACAGACTGAGAAATAGCAACCTATACATTTCCATATCCAAATGCGTCTACCATCATACAATTTGTGGTGAAGTTAAGACACCCTGGGGTCTAATGGTGACCGAAGGGGAGGACTAACTGTTGCATATTGTATCCAAGTTCACGATTGCACATAAAGGACAACACACTTAATTACTTGACCTATCAAGTTATATGGAGATACACCTATGAATAGAATTGACATGGACAAATTCTAGGAATACTGTAAAATCTAAAATTTGAAACCCCGTATTTGCAATTGTCATAAAAGATCAAAGGAATTCGCCGATGTGCAAAATCCGTAGCATCTATGGACTACTGGTTAGCTTTATTTTAGCGTCATGGATATTCTAAGGCTGCATGCAAAAATCACTGAGATCCAACAGGTAGTTTTCGAGAAAATCAATTTCAAAGTGCTCACGAATTAATGGACAGACTATAGTAACAATTTACTAAAAGTATGTGACAAGAGACCAGCCAAAGCTCATCAAAAAACAGCATGATGGAGTGAAGAGATACAAACAAAGCTATACACAGAAAGAAACATTGCTTCCGAACATGGTTGAAATCTAAAAACTATAACGACTATGTATAATACCATCTAGTCAGGAGAGAAGTGAAAAGAATAGTCAAGAAAGAGAAAGAAAACTCTTGGTACAAATATGGAGAACATCTAACAGACTTATGTAGAACAAAACCGAGAGAATGTTTTAAGAGTGTCGAGGCAATGAGAGTGAGAAACGATAGCTACAACCCTACCACTATCATAAACAGTAAGGAAGAAACACCGTTACGCAAACAGACAAGATAGAATGACCAGATGGCAGGAATATTTTCAAGAATTTTAAACCCTACTAAATTAACTGAATACCTTCAGGGGGAAACCAACTGCTTGACCTCAGTTTTATCAAACTATTTCTACAACCACTTTCAAATAAATGGGTTTAAAATTTAAAGAACTTTTTACCAAAAATCCCTTTCCCTACGGGTGCATCATCATCTGTGTTATTGATAGCGTCTGGGAAAACCCCTTTTTATTTTTTGTAAAAAAATTCACAAACTCAAAATCCTTGACCTACGCCCACTTCCCCCTACTAACGCATCTCTGCATTCCGGGACAGTATCTTTTTCCTATGGGTCCGACTCTTCATTTTGAAAGATACAACTACGCTTTGACGTTTTTCTTCCATTCAGTTGTTCCTGCAAGACTTATGCCTTTTTCTCCTTGATGTTTGCTCATTGTACCCCTCTATCCTCATTCCGAGGGCCCTTTAAAATTTTCCCGTTCGTTCTCAAGGAGAATAATCCCCTTTTCCCTTTCGTTCCCCAGCTGAAACCAATTTTTACTGTTTTATTGGATTTTGGGGACCTTCCTCCGTAAGTTTTTCGAAGCTCTGTGTTTTTTTATGACTTTTCCTTATCCTGCAACGTTGAAGTTTGGGGGACATGTTCTCCCTCTTCTGCATTTGCACAACTAGTTGTCCCAATTTTAATTTAGGGAACATGTGGGCTGGAGTTTGTTGTGTCCGGTACAAAGGCGAAGTATGGCAACGTTCACGCGGAGGACCAAGTATCCGCCCCGTCTGTGTACTGAGGGTGATTTTTTGCCCTTTTGTTTTTATAGTCAACCGATGGTTGTTTTGACTTCCTCATAACTGATCTCGAGATCAGTCGGGTAGTCGCCCCCTTTTTTGGCTTTTTGTCATCCCGTTTCCCCGACGTTGCGTGTGAGGATCCACTGATGCCGGTGCGTTTGGGTGAATTCGTTAGTTCAGCGAGGATTTTTTGAGCTCATTCATCTCATTTTTGCAACGCATTTGAGTCCCGTGGACCGATAGAGCATGGGTGAATATCCGCCCTTGTTGGTGGGGCTTTCCCAAGACTTTTGGGCCCAGTTTTTATTGCCTCTGCCCCTGCCGATAGTTATTCAGTTTTTCCTGTTACGCTTTTTTGCCCGTAACTTTCTTTAAATTTTAAACACTATTTCCCCCACGCTTATTGCGTTATTTGCCGATCCGTCCGTGAAGACGCGCGTCCACTCATTTTCGGGGTACCTGATTCTTTTATTTCTTTCAATTTTTTCGCGGGGTTTATTTGTCCTTTTTTTCCGTATCCTGGGTTTTTCCTTAGTTCTGGTTTTTGGTTTTCCATGGGGCACTTGTCGATTCCCGGGGAGGGTTTGGCTTTGCATTTGGAAAGGACTGGATGGTCTGCAGTCGGCCAGAATTCTAAAAGCTAGATCTCTTATTCTCCTTTTTCCGAATTCAACATTTTTTACCGGATGATATTCGAGCCGTTTGAGTTTTCCGACTAATATTTTTTGTCCTTGATCAGTCATTGGTTGGCCGGTGATTGTTCCACGCCTTGAGGGCGGGGATTTTTGGTCCAGTGATGATCCAAACACAGTTCTGAAAATTGCTCATTTTTACAAATTGCTTTTAGTTTTATTGCTCCACGCTGCTATACCGTACTCTAGATCGTTCACTCTAAGGTAAAGTGTTAAAATTTCGGGGTTTGCCCCCCACGGAACCGGAGTTTACGCATCATTGTGACCCAATGCTCCTTTTTTAGCATTTTCAATCTGGGTGCACCGTCAGATTTTCGGGTGACCCCTAGGTACGTTGGGTTTTGTTTTCCGGAAGGTTCTCTATTGACTTTCTTTATTGTAATCCTTGTTTGTTCGGGGAGAAAATGAAGTGGTCTTGGGATTTATTTTATTTTCCCTTTTGCCCACACTTCGGTTATTTAACGGCTTGCAGTCGATTTTCTGCTGTGGGATTGACTTTCCCCTCTCGCCCATATTGCCAGGTCGTCGGAATGGAGAGTGTACTGCCTGGGAGGCATGTGTAATGAACAAGATTAGAAAGAGGTCGGTGAGACCCCCTTGGGGGACCCTTTGCTCCAGTGTGGCCTTCATGTTTTTGTACCCCTAAACCTGAACTCTTGCTTTTTTTTCTCTAGGTATCTATCGAAATTCATTTTTCCCCTTTACGCCGAGGGTAGGAGTTTCAGCCTTAGTCCTTCTTTCTGATTTCAAATGCCTTCCCATATCTCCCAAGCCCGCCATTTCTTTTTTTTTTTTAAACCATCCTAGATTTCCTGGAAATGAGTTACTTGACCCTCTGTAAACTATATCTAAAGTTTCCCCTGTTGTCCCATGGGCCCCTTTTGCTTTCCAAGTCCAAGATAACCGTTTGTTCCCCATACGTTCCATTTTTCCCCGGCGCTTGGGAGGCTTTTTGGGTTCCCCCCGGGGTCGAGCTTGAGTTTTTTTCCCGGGTTTTTAGGTTTAAATGATTGCGGGGAGAACTAATCCATTTGTTCCCCCTGTTCTCCTTCGTCTTGCAGAACTAGTTTCACCCCCCCAGTTCAATGACCAGCCCAGTTCTAGGAGCAGATCAGGGGGGTGCAGGGCCCCCAAAAGGGGATCAGTTATTGTCTTTTTAAAGGTTATGGGAACACCTATAAAAAACGTATGATGGTCCTTTTTGCCGCGAGATGCTTGATTTCTTCCCCCACGTCTATCCCCGAGAAGGGGGCTTGACCTATGCTTCGAGTTAAAAACATTGCTCGTCAGGAGGTTTTCCCGACCACATAAGACTTCCAACATGACATTGTGAATTCCCTTTAATTTTCCCCTCTTTTCCCCGGGAAAAAGTTGATTTCTTCATCTGTCTATTAAAAATCAACCGGGGCCCCAGTCTTAAAACTATTTTCTGTGTTTAAAGACGGCAGAAGTAAAAAAGGATAGGGCCCCAAATGTTAAACCGATGTCAGTTATCTTGGCACTCCCTGGTCGGGATGCCATAGTATTCATGGGTCAGACCCGGTATGTTTTTTTCCAAAAGAATGTTTGTTATTAAAGATGGTTTCACATGTGATTCCGTAATATAATCACGTCACAGTGCAAACATTTAAAAGTTATATCGGCAAACAGGAAAACTGAATCCGGGTTTGGGCCAAACTTCTGATATACGCCAATGCTTTTTGACCCATTAGCCCTCATTATAATGGTCGACCAGGGATCACAATGCCCGGTCAAAAACCATCCGATCATTTCTCTGATGATGAAGTCGTTTTGCTTGAGAATCGTTTTTTTTCTGGGTGGTATTTTTGGATCTCAGGGACCCAACCATACTTTCCCTATGTTTCTTATTTTCTTTTCTACTTCCATATTCTATATGTTTTATATTTAAATGTATAAAGTTTTTATATATATATATGTAGGGTTTTTTATTGTTTCTTTTTTGTTCTATTTAAATTTTTTTCTTTATTTCATCCGTTTTTAGTTAAATATTTTCTTTTTAGGACCGTTTAGTATATTTGTTCCCAATATTTAGTGCGAAATTTACCCTGTTGTATTGTTTGTTGAAAAAGGCCTTTTGGGTAAAGTTGATTTTATTGTTATTGGTTTCTTTTTGTAAAAAGTATTTTGTTATTATTTTTGAAAATCTAAACCGATAAACCCCAAAACCTCAGATATTCATGACGTCATCCACCACCTCTGACACAAAACCAGGTAGTGTTGAAAACCATGGTTTGTTCAAAAGAATAGTGCCCCGCTGTTTTTGGGGTTACCAATACCCTGTTTTTTCCCAGTTAAAAGTGTGTTCAGTTCGCCCAGTTCCTTCCTTTCTACCCTTTTACTGACGATAACCAAATAACATCTAAAAGCAGCCCTTTCCTCGACCGGATATGCTCTTCTGTGATTCTCGGAAGGCGTTAACAACACCGAAAAAAGGCCCTTTTTGGGGTCCCAGGATTTGTTTGATAGAAAAACCTCCCATTAAAAAACCCCCATTTTTCATGGAAGGGGCGCTGGGCCCAAGGGGAATATAAAAAAATTGATGAAAGAATAGTTGAACTTTCGTATGTTTTGTTAGATCAGGTCAATTGATAGAGAAAAAGATTAGAACATTCTGTGTTCTTGACATACGGTTTTACATTGATAAGAAAATGATTAAAAACTTTTCGTTTCTTAAATGGACGGGTCTGAAATTGATAGCAGAAAATAGTTGGAACATTCTGTTTTTTGTTAGACGTCGACATTGTGGAAAATAGATTGGGAAATTGTGCTTGATTGTCCACCCCAAAAAAGATAAATTAATAAAAAATGACATATTTTTCATAAATTAAAAAAATTTTTTTCTAATGTATTTTTTTGTAGAAAAAATGTAGAACCGAAAAAATAGGGTTTGTTCTTGCAAAAAAAGGGTACTTCATGGATGTGGATTGTAATTATAAAAATTTGTGACTTTTGAAACATAACCATTTTAAATAAAAGTCAATCTACGTCAAACATACAATCTTCTTTCCCAGTAAAAAAATTTTTACGTAAACATCAGTTTTGCCCTAATAAAAATCTTACTGTAAAACATACAATTTATTCGCTAATAAATATTTTTTCTTCAAACATCAATTTCACTTAATAAATGTCTTTCTGTCAAAATAATCTTCTTTCACAAAAATAGTCTCTTTATTCAAACATACAATCTTCACTACAATAAATAGTCTCTTTCGTCAAACACACAATCTTCATTCACTAAAAAATAGTCTTTTTGTGTCAAACAACAATCTTCCTTAAAAAATAGTTTTTTATTAAAACCACAATCTTCTTTCATAAAAATAGTTCTTTTGTCAAACATACAATCT
Source organism: Arion vulgaris (assembly GCA_020796225.1). Taxonomy (NCBI): domain Eukaryota; kingdom Metazoa; phylum Mollusca; class Gastropoda; order Stylommatophora; family Arionidae; genus Arion; species Arion vulgaris. Next base: position 13,744 of record JADZMA010000127.1, read on the forward strand.
TCACTCACTAATAAATAGTCTTTTTATTCCAAACACACAATTCTTCACTTAAATAGCTCTTTCCAAACATACAATCTTCTTCCTAATAAATAGTATTTTCTGTCAAACATATTTCACCTAATAAATAGTCTCTAAAGTCTATAAATATGTAAGAGAACGGGAAAGAGAGAGATAATTTTAAGAAAGGGAAAGGAGAAGAATATGAAGAAAAGGGGAAAAGAAGAATTTTGGAGAACGGGAAAGAGAGAAGAATATATAAAAAAGGGGAAAGTGAGGTATTATATATTATATTAAATTCTATTTTCCCTCAACAACTTTTTTTTCTCCGATCATGTATTTCTTCCAATACCCTTTACAAAATGTTTCCCAATAATCAGTTCCCCTTTTTTTTCTAATCAGAATGTTTTATCTCTGATAACTATAATTAACTTGTTCTTTCCCTTCTTCTCTTCTGGGAAGATTTGTTCCACCCATCAGCTTATCTTCATGATCCATCACTTACTTTTTATAAACCTCTTTCCCAATGTTTGGTCGATGACCAACTGATTACTAAACCCTTTCTACGTCCCCTAAATCATTTCATTTTTTTCAGACATATCAAATTTCTTGTTATCCCCATTTCCCTTTTGGGAACCTTCCATCTCGTTTTCTGATATAGTCTATGTTTCACTTCCGTCTACTCCCCCCTTTTTCTCTCTTTTTTTACCTTTTTTCTCTTTCTTCTTTCTCATTCTCTTTTATCTCCTTTGATATTTTCCCTTTTGTATATACTGAATTACCCATCATCATCAAATAGCGGTTGGCAAAACCCACCCTAACATCCTTAAAATTTCTCCCCCACCAGTTTCCCGTCTTTGCAGCTGTCATGTTCCAGTATTCCCAGTAAAAAAAAATAACTAAAAATTTTCTTCAAGATGTTAATATTTACATTTTCTTTTTCTGGGAGTAACGGCTTGAGCCAGACAGACAGAGAAAGGTACATGGTTTTGGGTAAAACCAGTTTCAGGATATGTACTGTCCTGGGGAACCCAAAATTTATTTAAATATTTAAAAACATTTGAAGTTTAAAATTTTATATGGATAGAAGCAGAAAAAATAAAATAACTAGAGTTCTAGATAATAAGTTGAACTGATCGCCAGACAGATCACATTGGGTGATTACTTGACGCTAGATAATGATGTTGAACTGATGGCTGACATGGTCACATTGAGGTGAAAGAAGGTTCTAGATAATGATAGTTGAACTGATCGGCTGGACATGATCAAAGGGGGTAGATAAAATTACGTTCTAGAAAAGGGGAAAAGGAACTGATCCGGGACAGACACTTGAGGTGATATATTTGTCAAGTTCTAGATAATGATAGTTGAACTGATGGGTAGACATGGTCACATTGAGGTGATATCTTACAAGTTCAAACAATGATGATAAATAAATTTATGTTTTTTGGATCCACGTCAGGAAATTGGGCTTTCCCCAGTGTCCTGTCCCCCACTGCAAAAGCCATCCCAAATCATTTCCCCCGACCCGTGAGAAAAATTAGTATATCTTTTTTCCCCCACGAAGATAGCACGTATGGAACCCAACAACTCCCAGCCTCATTCCAAAAATTCAAGACATGCCATATAACATAAATGAGTGCTTATCGAAGGGGTTAGGATTCTGACCATCTAAGAATGACTCCCCTTGCCCTGGAATTTGACAGAACAGAGAGTTTTGGGAATGAGGGGAAATTTCACGGGACAAGTAGCTATTTGATGATGATGGAATTATGATTATTAATATTAAATACTCGTCGAAGGAGGTGAAGTTGAATTCACCTGCGGAGATAAGGAATCAAATTTTAAACCCATCGATATCCAGCAATCCTGAAAAAAATACCACTCAAAAACGTACCCACCACAGCCGTTTCAAAAAAAAAACGTACCCATCCTCACTGTTTACTAAAAAAAACGACCCATCCTACAGCTGTTTCACTAAAAACGTCCCCATCCAAACTGTTTCACAAAAAACGTCCCCCCCTCACGACTAAAAAACGTACCCATACAGCTTTTCACTAAAAAACTCCCATCCTCACTTTTTCACTAAAAACCCCCCTACCACCCCCCCCCACCCTTAAAAACAGTTTTTTGTAGATGTAGATTGATATTTATGTATAGATATGAAAAAGATGATAGATTGAAAACTATATATATCTATTCCCTTTGTCTCAGGGGACAATAGATCTTGTCACCAGTATGTTCGCGAGTCACAATATTTTTTGTGGTAATGGCCCACTCGGGGTGACATCCTGCCACAGTTTCTCAGGTAAAAAAAAGAAATGGGCTGAAATAGGATTTTTCTCACCTGCGCTCTTTTTTCCCCCATGTGATGGTTTTTTTTTTTTTTTGAGCCGCCGCTCCCATGCGTGCCTGTCTTTTCCAGCCCGTCCGGTTCTTTGCTTGCCCAGAAGTTAGATCAGGTTTTTGATGTCAAAAAAGCGTAATAATGGGCGCTCTTGCCTTACCAGTTTCGAGGACCAATGAACTTTTGGGTTTTATATCGCTCATGGGGACACGTGTCCCCGCCATCCTTTGGGTTTCTGAATCAGTAAAGGGCATTTGGGGTCCAGCAATGTAGGGCTTTTATATTGGGGAGGCCCTTTCCATTGTTTTTTCGTTGGGCAATGTTTAAGGTTTAGGCGATGTTCTTGTCTATGTGTTCCCTGTCTCTACCCTACAGAGAGTGCTAAGAATAGCCTTTTATACATGTGCCTGGGGATTCTTTTTGCCCTTTTTTCCCACACGCTTTGTAAATTTAAAATAAGAGGCTTTAATGTGATTAATTTTTAAAAGGAGGTTTTTTGGGCCAGATTTTGGGGGGTTTTACTACATGCGATGACTACCAATGTTAATTGATGGGCCCAATTAGGAAATGAATTTGTTTTTTTTATGCTGATGGTCAGGGGAATGATTTGATCAGCAAATCTGTAAAAGGGGTTTTACCCCCTTGTTGTGATGTTAATTTTCATCTCGGGAAACAAAATTCCCATGGTGACTCTTTTGACTTTTTTTTAAGTCGTGCCATGTTAAAAAATTTTTCCCTCTGATCTTTTTGGAGAAATGTACATTTTTGGGATTCAAACACATGAGAGGAAGCAGGAAAAAAATCCCCAAAAGGTGGGCGCAATAACATTTCTGCTTTACCCCCTGTTGATAGGAAACTGGGGGGGCCAAATTTCCCTCACTTACCCCCCATGTTGTTTTGGAATGATGTTAAAATTTTGGGGGAGGGGGGCAGCTGATTTTTTTTAAAAGTTTGAAGAGGCCAGTTCCTCACCAGGTCAAATCGGGATCTATAAGGCAAAAAAGTAGTTTTTTTTTTGCGACCTCTCCCTTTAGTTGTCTCAAGGAGAATAAATGTCGATGGTAGATCTTTGGGTCTAACCAAAGTCACCAGGGTGTACTCTGTTTGCTAGATTTTGTAGCCTTTTTTTTAGACTCTAAATTCCCACGATGTTTGAACGGGAAAACCCTGGGAGTTATTACAATCCCCTCATTTATTTTTTAAGGGATTGTTTTTCTCTGATGTCCTGTGGGCCTTTCCCTCCTCCCAGCATAAGACAATAATTCATGAAGACTAGTCAGAAAAAATTGTTTAAAATCTGATTCCTCAGGGGAGGGGGGGGGATGTCATCCATTCCGTTGCCTTCCCCGGATGTCAATTGCAAACGATTTCTTCCCAGGTTGGTCTAAATTGCTAAGGTCGGAAATTTAATTATCAAACCGGGTTTTAGTTTCAAATTTTGGGTGGTATATTCAATAATGTTCCAAGCCCCATCTGTTTTTTGGATCGTTAGAACCCCTTTTTTGTTTTTAAAAGGTGCAGTCTTTTTTATAGTTGGGCCAAAGGCCCTTTCTGATCCCAAAAAACACCCTTAATGTTTCCTATCAAAGGGGGTTATTTTCTGAACCCTTCAGTAGTCGTTTTTTTATCACCTGACTGTTGTTTGGGAATTTTGCAATCTAAAGAGAAAGGGCTAGAATTGGGTTTTATTTAGCTGCAGGGGAGTTTTTTTTCATGACAGGTTCCAACTATTATGTTTGCACAAACCAATCGGGGGTTTTTCACCTGGGTAAAGGGGGTTTTTTTAAATTATATATACCTTCCCGGGTGTAGCACCCTTTTTTCCCTTTTTTTGTGTATGATTTGGGGAATGTTTCTGTACTGCAAATGATTGTACTGTTTCTTTTGGTGGATTTTTGGTGTTAATGGTGGGCATCCTTTTTTTCGAATGATAGGTTTTATCTTCAGCCTAACTTTGCTAATATCAGGGGTGAAAAGTGTCAAATGCACTTGGGCACAGTCTGAGCACCTGTTTTTTTTTAAGGGACGATGGCCAAAGTTTGATCGACTCCAACCTGGCGTTAAAGTCCCCAATTAGGGAAAAGGGGTTGTTTTAATTCTAAAAATTTTTTATTGTATATCCTCAAAATTTATCTATACCGTTGGCTTTGAGGTAGTGTTTGCATATACCTGAAGAGATGGACGGCCTGTTACTTGGAGTTTAATGGGCAAAAAGCGGTCGGGGCCGTTTATTGGAGGTTCTACCATTTGGGCAGTGTATTTGTTATGCAAACTTTCCCATACAGTCTTGGTTTTTGAGCTTTTTTTACCAACAGAAAGTGTAGTTTGTTCCCCCAGTTAATTTTCAGCAGTCATGTTTTTGTAATGCTAGGATGTCCTTCCAAGTCGTTTTAATTGGGGTGTCCCTTCAATCGTTAAAAACCGGATGTCCATTCCAAGTCGTTTTGTAATCCAGGGTGTCCATTCCAAATCGTTTGAGTTCGTTAATTATTGGGTTTTTGTATTTGGGTTTTTTTGGGCAGATTTTTTGACAGGTCAGGACACATTGTCCTTACGTTCACTTTAACGAAGGGGTTTGGGGGCCCGTTTATTTTTTTATTATTGTTTGGTGGGCTTTCAGTCCCTTGTCAGGTAATATTTTAACCCAAACACCCATTGGGCACGAAAATGTGGGGGATAAAGCTTATTCTCCAAAATGTCCCGCTTGAGGCGACGGTGTTGTCCAAGAGACGCGATGATCTTCCACCTCGAAATCAACCGTGGGGCCATACTCATGCCAATTAAGCTGACTTATAACCCCCTTCGTTTCCAGTGTTTGGTTTGGAAACAAGTCGACCCTAAATGACCTCTCCGTGACGCATGCCTGGGAGATTTTTGTAGTAGATGAGTTGGGGCGTCAACCCCCCTCTGGATCTCACTGATAGAACCCCGATGAGTGCAACACGACGTTTGGAAAAGTTTGGTGGGGGCCCCGGAGGCATCATATGATGCATGTCTGCCTTAGACCAACCGATATTCTGTTTGGGTTTACCCATGCCTTGCCTTTCCCGAGGCTCCCACAAGGCAGGGGGAAATTTTTAAGCTGGGAGTCTGGACTTGATATCAGGGGAAAGGTGGAAAAAAAAAACCCAAAAAAAAATCAAAATTATAACTTATATACGTGTAAATATAAACATCGAATAAAGGCATGGTAAGAGAAAGTACTAAAAACAAAAGGGAAAAAAATGGGGGAGTCCAGTGTCCGGTACCTAAAAGAAATAAAAAGATTCTCCCGGCAAAACTACTATGATCATCAGAGGGAAAAGTCGGGGGTTGTGATCTGGGCAGCTAGCTTAAACGGCAGTTTCATTGAAATATTTCATTGGGCAAGGCTTGGTGTATATTGGCAAGTGTTGGGGTCGGTCACTAAACCCCTTGCCTGTCTCAGATAAACCCTGTCACCGATATAAGATTTTGTTGTTATAAACTAAACTCATATCTAATTTTAGAAAAATATCAAAATTATCAAGATATAATATATCATAGATCATAAAAAAAGATAGATAGTTTTTATTTATTTTGTCATTCCGTCTTAAAAAATAACTATACAACTTACTGTATCTTTAACTGAATGAGCATTGTTTGGGAAAATTTAAATTTTATTGGAACGATTTTTTTGGGTCTTTGAATTTAATTTTTTTAAAAAAGTAAGTATGGTTTTAATCAACAAGATGTCGGAACCCGCGTGTTTGTTGTCTGTTTTTAACAAATATAGTTCTTTTTCAAATTTATATTGGGATTATATAAAGTAATTTTTATATTTTAGGTAATTAGATGCCATTTTATTTAATTAGATTAGCACTTATCTACCCAAAATTTAAAAAAATAGTTTTATGAAGATAGAAAAGCAAAAAAACATTGAATTTATTTTTGCCCCAAAAAGGGGAGAAAAAAGGAAAAGGAAAAAAAGCCATTTTTAAAAAACAAATATCAACAAAGGCGCTTAAAATTGCGAAAAACATTTATAAACAAACAAATATCAACCATAGAAGAAATCAAAAATTATAAAAAGTACAGTGCAAAAGAAACATTTAAAACTAAACAAATATTTAAATATAAAGAATACGTTATCAAATAGTACAGACTGCGAAACATTTATAAACTTAAAAAATCAACTATAGAAAAAATCAAAGTTTAAAAAGGGGATCCAAGGAAACATTTATAAAAAAAACAAATTTAACTATAGAAAAAATCAAAATTATCAAATAGAAGACTGCAAAAGAAACATTTATAAACTAAAAAAAATCTAACTATAGAATAATAAACAAAATTATCAAATAGTACAGATCCAAGAAAACATTTATAAAATAAACAAATATCTAACTATAGAATAATATCAAAATTATCAAATAGAAGCTAAGAGAAAAATAAATAAACAAATATCAACTTTGAAGAATATCAAAGTTATAAATAAACAGACTGCAAGTGAAATATTTATAAACTAAAAAATATCTAATATAGAAGAATAAAAGTTATCAAAAGTACAGACTGCAAAAAAACATTTATAAAAAACAAATCTAACTATAGAATAATATCAAAGTTATCAAATAGTACGACTGCAAAAGAAACATTTATAAATTTTAAAAATATCTAATATAGAATAAATCAAAGTTATCAAATAGTACAATTGCAAGAAAACATTTTAAACTAAACAAATATCTAACTTAGAATTACAAAGTTTTCAAATGTACAGACTGCAAGAGAAACATTTATAAAATAAAAAATATTTAACTATGAAGAATATCGTTTTCAAAAAGTACAGACTGAAAGAAACATTTATAAATAAAAAATTTTAACTATAGAAGAATATCAAAATTATCAAAAACAACTAAGAGAAACATTTATAAAATTAAAAATATAGTATCACAGAATCCTAAAAATTTAAGGCAAAAAAACTAAACAGAGAAAAAAACCATTCACCAACGAAAAATTGGGAAGAGGGCGCAAAATATAGAACAAATATGACAAAAATTTTTTGGGTTTTGCATCAAGATAAGCAATGTTCAAGAATGGGGAAAAATTTAAAAACAATGATGAAAACATTAAACACATATGTGGCAAAATTTAAAACGAAATTAAACAAAAAAAATGCATGGTGGAACAAGGGTCAAGGGAAACAATAAAAGCCAAAAAAAATGCCAAAAAATGGATAAAACCAAAGCCAAGAAACAGCATACAAACAGCGAGAAGACAAAGTAAAAAGTAATCAAAAATCAAAGACAAAACGTGGGAAAAAACGGGGAAAAATGTCATTACTATAAAAAACAGCCAGAAATTTTTTTAAATGTCAATTTGAGGGTAAGGGGAAAAAATTTCCCCACTGACATTATTAATGTCAAACGGGACACAGATATTTAATACAAACGGAAGGAAAAGATGGAAAGAATATTCAAGAACATAACCAACCACCAACACCAATTGCGAATAGATTTTAAAAAAAAACAAAGCATAAAAGAACCAAATATACTCATCCAAGAAATAGAAAAGTTGGGAAGAGTCCCCTCACAAGACAGCAGGAAGAGGGAAAAACCAATGAAGCAATCAAGGCATGGAGAAACAGAATACAATGGATTTCGAATCTTCGTCAGCCTGGGCAGAAAAACCCCAAAGATTCAGAAAAACCACAAATACCAATATGGAAAAAAAAAAGGGAACAAAAAAAGAATTAATATACAAAGGGATATCATTAAATATGTTGGGGAAAATTTTATCAAAATTTTTGGGAAACTAGAATAAAACCTATAATGAACCCGCTGAACATCGCTCATTTTGGGGTTTAGAAAGGAAAGAGTTTCACTGATGTCCTGTTCACATAAGGAACTCCCAAAGAAAACACCATGTTGGAAAAAAAGCTCAACTTAGATTATAGACCAAAAAAAGCCTTTGATAAATAAAACAGAAAAAAACTATGGACTATATAAGGGGAAAATGGGGAAATTAGGGCCCAAATATTAAAAAAAATTTGAGCGCTATTTTAAAAAAGCTCAAGGTAGTACGAACAAACGGCCGAAGATAATTTGAATTTCACGGTAAAGGGAGGGTGTGTGCTTTCGCCATACTTTTCAATATTTACTGAATGTAAACCCAAAAACCAAGACAAAACAACCTCGATAAAAACTACAATTTAATAAACGAACACTCTTTGCGATGATCGAGTATAATTTAAAAAACGAACAAACTTAACAACACATAAAAAGCCCTGCAACCACATGAAAAAATATGACATGAAAATTACCTCCAAAAAGAAACATGAAATAAGCGGCAACAGGTCAACTAAATATACAGTGAATAATGTCAAAAAACAACAGCCTCCAGAAATTAAATATCTGAGTATATTCACAGCAGATGGAAAGATGGACAAAAAATGAGACTGATGAAAGGCAAATGTAGTGACATACCAACTGTCACCATATTAAAACATCCAAGCATTAACATGGCGTCAAACGCAACGATAAACTGCATATTTATTCCAACTCTCTACGTGGAAACATGGCCCCCCGACTAAGACACAAAAAGAAAAAATTTTAACAGGGAAAAAAGATGTCTAGGCTTCAACGTTAAGGGAGATAGAGTGAGAAACGAGAATATCAAACATCGTTGGGCTATACCATGCATAATACATCGGGAAACAAAAATTCAAGTGGTTCGGCCATTTAATGAGAATGGAACCACATTTACTACCATCACGGGCCCATAATAATCGACACTCAGGGGGAGAGCACAGGCAGGCCAAAAACAAGATGGATAGATAAATCTCGGTCCTGCGAAAGCATGGACTGAAAAGCAAACCAAACACCTGGCACAAGATGAAACTAACCTCCCGACCCTTTACGGAAATGTGGTTAAATAAATAAGATAAAAAAGATAACAAAATCTAACTATGAATAATATCAAAGAAAAGTACAGACTGCAAGAGCATTTATAAATTAAAAATATCTAACTATAGAATAATATCAAAGTTATCAAATAGTACAGATTGCAAGAGAAACATTTATAAACTAAACAAATATCTAACTATAGAAGAATATCAAAGTTATCAAATAGTACATGCTGCAAAGGAAACATGTCTTCTAAGTATTTTACAACGAGAAAACTGGTCCGTCTCATTACGGCAATGATGAATTGTCAATATAATTATAATAATAGATGATGTTTTGCTGACAGACATCATCAAGAGATGATCCTTTTTCTACTTCGCAAGCGTGGTCTAGCGGCTCTCAAAGTTATGGGGGCCCGCACACCTGAGCAGAGACTACTTGCCCTTTTTGTTTGATCGACTGGTTGTGTCAGTGGTGGATTACGGACTCGGAATTTTTCGATATCAAGATCACTACGTAAAAGATTGATCGGGTTCAGATTTAAGGTATTCGTATAGTCCTGGGCTGCACTAGAGATACCACCATTGTGAATATGAGATATATGCTTGGTCTTCTGTCACTACGCTCCCGTCATGCAATCGCCCAAACCAAGGATATATGGGTTACTGTTGATAAGAGACATCCACTGCGCAAGAACATTAATGATAAAGGCACGAGAATCAAGCGTGGCATGTCGGGATGGCCCATGCTGAGAGAACAATGCCAGGTGATTGGTTGCGACCCTACAAAAAGGGGAAGAATGGATCCAACAGATGGTAGCATGACCAACTATCTCAACGTTATCATTACTCTGGAAGAGAATGTAGAGATTGGGGAAACATGAAGGCTGATCTCGCAGTTAACAAACTGATAGAAGATAGTGCAAGGGATGATGGTGTTGTTGTATATACCGATGGGTCGGTTCAACGGGTGAGAAGTCCGGCTGGGGTTTCTGGCCAATGAGCATGGTAGGGTTGTTGCAGAGCGAAGTGGGGCATAGCAGGACAACTACTTTAGTATGAGGATGGAGGTTGAGGCGTTACTGCTGCCCCCCATTGGGTTTCTGGGACTTCATTTTCTGGGGCAGTTGTTGTATCTGACTTTCAGTCGATGGGTTCACAAGATCCAGAAGGGCAGGTTTCGGTATGAGTGAATGTCGTCTATAGAAGTTTATAACCTCCAGCGGCTTACGTAGATATACTGTCCTGGGCATGGTTTGTTTAGAAGAGAGAGCGGTCGGGCTTGCATCAACAGCATCGATTGTTGGGGAGTTGAAGATGGATAAAGGGGGTATTCTTCGGTCTTTCGAGACTCTCTGTTGGATGAGGGGCACAAAATCGATGTTGAATCGATCAAGTGATTTAAGCAGTCTGGAGTTACCCGTTGTTCGTCGAATTAGATGCCGAGAGGCAGAGTGAGAGGTGTGTTAGTCAGCGAGCAACAGGAACCATCAGTTTGCATACTCTTCGATATCTGTTGGGGGAGATTGAGCACCGATGGGTCAGCCCGGAGTGCAATGACGTCAGTTTAGTAACCAATAACCAATAATTACTTGACATTCTTTGTTTTGTGAATTTGAGAACATTTGATTTAGTTGTAAGTATCCAACTTTTACTAATGATTTTAGTAGTGCTATGTAACTTTTAGAGAATGATTATTGTTAGTTGTAAATATCCAACTTTACTAATGATTTTAGTTGTGCTATGTAACTTCTAGAGAATGATTATTGTTTAGTTATAAGTATCCAACTTTACTAATGATTTTAGTAGTTATGTAACTTTAGAGAATGATTATTGTTTAGTTATAATATCCAACTTTACTAATGACTTTAGTGGTGCTATGTAACTTTTAAAGAATGATAATTATTTAGTTATAAGTATCCAACTTTTACTAATGATTTTAGTGGTGCTCTGTAACTTCTAGAGAACAATTATTGTTTAGTTATAAGTATCCAACTTTTACTAATGAATTTAGTGGTGCTATGTAACTTTTAGAGAATGATTATTATTTAGTTATAAGTATCCAACTTTTACTAATGATTTTAGTAGTGCTATGTAACTTCTAGAGAACGATTATTGTTTAGTTATAAGTATCCAACTTTTACTAATGATTTTAGTGGTGCTATGTAACTTTTAGAGAATGATTATTACTTAGTTATAAGTATCCAACTTTTACTAATGATTTTAGTGGTGCTATGTAACCTTTAGAGAATGATTATTGTTTAGTTATAAGTATCCAACTTTTACTAATGATTTTAGTGGTGCTATGTAACTTTTAGAGAATGATTATTGTTTAGTTGTAAGTATCCAACTTTTACTAATGATTTTAGTAGTGCTATGTAACTTCTAGGGAATGATTATTGTTTAGTTGTAAGTATCCAACTTTTACTAATGATTTTAGTAGTGCTATGTAACTTCTAGAGAAGGATTATTGTTTAGTTGTAAGTATCCAATTTTTACTAATGATTTTAGTAGTGCTATGTAACTTCTAGAGAATGATTATTATTTAGTTATAAGTTCCAACTTTACTAATGATTTTGGGGGTGCTAAGGAAACTTTTGAGAATGATTATTGTTTAGTTATAAATTCCCAAATTTTAAATAATGATTTTAGTAGTGTAAATTTTAGAGAATGATTATTTTTTTACTTATAAGATTCAATTTTTTTTTTAATAAAAATTTAGGGTTAATTTTCCCTTAGGGGGAATGATTATTTTTTAAGCGGGACCCAAATTTTAACAATGTTTTTAGTAAGATGTAACTATGAAAATTAAGGGCGGTTTGGGGTTTTTTATTTTTTTTTTCAGGGGGTTTTTGATGTGTATTTCGAAAAAAGGGAAATTTTTTATTTCCCCGTCTATTTTCAGGTAAGGGTTTCTTTTGGGAAAACATTCACCACATCGGGCCAACGGACTTCAAGAAAGGGAACATTTAAAAACGATGAACGACAACAGGTTTTTAAAATTTGTAAACCAGCCAACAAAGCCATAAAAAAGGGGAATAAATTTGGAGAGCACCCAAAATTTAAAACCCCAAAGTTATGGTCTCCCCCCTTGGATGGTGGGAGATTCTAAGGGAGACAATGACGACCCCCGGTTTAGGGGCCCCGCCCGAGGGAAAAGGAAAGAGGAACCCATGGTCAATTACCCCAAAGAAAATTAAAGCTCCAACCAAATCAGGTAAAAGAAAAAACCCAGACCAACAAAACAACACCCATAAAAAACAACTTTAAATATCGGAACATGGAACGTTGGAACTCTAGCACAAAGTGGCAAACTGGGAAAACATCCAAAAATAAAAGAAAAGATTTTAAATATTAGGAATAAGGAAATGAGAGGGATAGGTGGAGAAAGTAATTCAGACAACTTTAAAAAATAATATATTCAGGAGGAAACAATACAAAAAAGGAGTAAATTTTGACTCAGAGGAGAGAAAAAATTGGGGAGGGATTCGGGACAATATCAAGGGGTAATTATTAAACAAAGGGTACCCAGTAGATATCAACATCATACAGATATACGACCAAAAAGAAGAAAAAGAAGAATAATGTTTTTCCAACCAGTTACAAATAGCTATGAAACAGTGCAAGGCCCTTGAAGGAAATTTAAATGGGTGATTTCCGCTAAGGGCTCGGGAAAAGGTGAAAAAAATTGGAGGATGGGGGCCTAGAGAAAAAAGGATAGGGGGAAACACTTTAAAATTTGGGAAAAATAAAAAAACATATAATTGGCAACCCCGGTTTAAAAATCATCCGAGAAGACTATGGACATGGAGAAGCCCAGATAACAACACACACAATAAAATTGATTATATTAGGGATAAATAAAAGTTTTTGAAAGGGACTGATAAAAATAAAATAAGACTAGGCGAGATTTTTAAACCCATGCAATTACAGGGGGGAAAAGAAAAATAAAACTGAAGAAGAAAAAAGGGGAAAAAAGAAACATCATATCAAAACTCCCCAACACTCAAGACTGAAAAAAAGAAGAAAAGGGGGGAAAAAAAAACATCATATCGAACCCCCAACACTCAAGACTGACACAAAAGAAGATAAAGAAAAAAAAACACTATAAATTTCCCCAACACACAAGATTGACAAAAAAAAGAAGAAAAGGGGGGCACAAGAAACACCCATATCGAACCCCTAACACCAAGACTACAAAAAGAAAAAAGGGGAGGGCGGAAGAAATATCTTTATCAAACCCCCAACACTAAAAGATTTTAAAAAAAAGGGAAAAATCTTTAAAAACCCAAATTTAAAACAAAAACAGATATAACGCTAGGGAAAATAAAAACAAGAAGATCAATAAATAAGTTTAAAGAATCAACCAACAATCGTCATAGGAACTAACCCACAACATGACAAGGGGATCAAAAAAAATGGATGAGGAAGACATTTTGGAATTAATAAAATTAAAGGGAAAAACAAACATAACAAAGCAGAATACGATCGAATCAATAAAGAGATAAGACAAAAAAAACAGCAAAAGAAGAGTACTAAATAAAAAATGAAAACAGATCGAAAAGAACACAAAAAAAACCCCAAATCAATATAAAAAAGGGGAAAACTTACTTGGCAGACGAAAACTAAACCCACGGGATTTTTAAAATAAAAGGGGAGATATCCTTTTTTGGAAAAAGAAAGAAAATAGAAAGAGGGAAGAGACAAAGGATTTATAAAAGATAAAAAGAAATAAAATTTAACCAATAACCAAAAAGGACTCAAATATTTCCATCGAAGACAATGCCAAAGGGACACACAAAAAAGGAAAAACCCCAGAAGACAAAATAACAACAGAAGAAATAGAAGCAAAAGGCGAATTAGGTAGGCGTTTTAACAAAATTATTCAATGATATCTACAAAAGGGATTTTACCCAAAGATTTACGAAACCCATTTTTAATAAAAAAGGAAAGCGGGAAAAAAGAATGCGAAGAACCCCCAAACAATCACCCTTCGTGAGTCACGAAACAAAACCACTTTTCATATTTTTAAAGAAAAATAAAAAAAAAAATAAGCCCCAGAAGTTAAGGAAGAATAATGTGGTTTTGGAACGCAGAGGAACAAACAACGCAATATAAAATCAAGAAAAATAAGGGAAAGTTTTCAATAGAAATGAAGTTGAATTTATCCCCATGTTTCAAAAGATTACGCGGGCTTTGGATAAAGAAAAAACAGGGAGAAATAATCAGCATGTTAGAAAGATAAATTTTTGATGGTAAAGATCTTAGACTGACCCCCAAAGGAATTTTATAACAAAGCCCCATTAGATAGAGAGTAAGTTTGGGAACTATCGGGGCGATAAAAATTTAGAGTGACAAGGGGGTACTCCCAAACCTATTCAACTTATATAAAAAAAACATCAGGGAGACCATAGAAAAAAAGAAAAAAAAGTGTGGACAAAATATAAAAAACCCCAAGGACGCTGATGACAAAATTTCAGGGTTTACAAATGAAAAAGATCTGAAGACTTGATAGACAAAATTAGTGAGAGAAAGGGGAAAAGGGAAAGGAACATAAAATATAAAGAAAACAGGGGGTTATGGTTGTTCCAAGAAACAAGAAACCCCAAACATGTAATATCAAAATAAAAAACAACACTAAAAAAGGGCCCAAACATTCAAATCTAAAAAACATTTTTTAACCCCAAAGAGGGAAGAGGGGCCAACGGAGATTGGGAGAGAATAGTTTAAAAACAAAGGTTTTTTTATGAAAATGAAGAAACACCCGGTGAAACCACACTTGAACCAAAAGAGTCCCCACTCGGGATTTGGAAAAACCAAATTTGGGTATGGCAGGAATCAGGGAAAAGGGAAAAAACAATAAATTACGATTTTTTGGCCACAGAGATGTTTTTTTACAGAAGAATTTTGAAAATTTCCCAGGGACAGCAAAGAAAAAAACGGGGGGTTTTTTAAATCGGGCCTGCACACAAAAAAACCTTATCAAAAAGAATAAGAATCCGAAATAAAGGGGTTCTTCGGGCTTAATGCGAAGAAAAGGGTTTTAAAAAATTTTGGCTACAGGAAAAATTCGGAAGGGAGAATCGTAAAAGAGGTAAAGTTTAAAGGATAGCCTGACACCCCGGGTTGACAAAATCGAGTCGGAACTGGATTACATGCACCAAAAAGAGAGTTGTGGAGAGAAAAGATTGCCACGGGCAGGCAGGCACGGATTGATTGATGTAACTTTAGAGAATGATTATTGTTTAGTTGTGAGTACCCAAATTTTACTAATGATTTTAGTGGGAAACTTTGGGAGAACAATTTTTTTTAGTTTAATATCCAATTTTAAATAATGTTTTTAGGGGTTTAATTTGTAACTTTAGAGAATGATTTTTTTTTTATTGTGGCTTTCCAACTTTTTACAATGATTTTGGGGGGGCATGTAACTTTAGAGAATGATTATTGTTTAGTTAAAATATCCAACTTTACAAAAGATTTTAGAAAAAGTGGAAAAATTCAAAAAAAGATTATTGTTAGTTGTGGGTATCCAACTTCCCCAATTTTTTTAAAAAGGCGGTAACCTAGAGAATGGTTTTTGTTTAGTTGTGGGACCCAAATTTTTACAATTTTTTTGGGTGGGCAAAAATTTTGGGAGAATGATTATTATTTGTTATAAATCCAACTTTATTTTGGGATTTTAGGCTTAAACCCCTTGGAGAATGTTTTATTATTTAGTTATAAGAAACCAACTTTTAATAATGTTTTTAAAAGGAAAAGATTTTTTAGAGAATGATTATTATTTATTATATATCCAATTTTTACTTATGATTTTAGTAGTCTTTAATTTTAGAGAATGATTATTATTTGTAAAAGATCCAATTTTTCCCAATGTTTTTAGTAAAAAATTTAATGTTTCTAGAAAGATTATTTTATTATAAAATCCAACTTTTACAAAGTTTTTAAAATATGTAATTTTTTAGAGAATGATTATTATTTAGTTATAAGTATCCAATTTTTACTTATGTTTTTAGAAAAGGCAATTCCTAGAGAATGATTATTATTTAGGGGGGGTATCCAATTTTTTACTAATGATTTTAGTAGTGCTTTTAAAATTTTAGAGAATGATTTTTGGGTTTAAAAGGGGGCATCCAATTTTTACTAATGTTTTTAAAAAAAGGCAAAAAATTTTCTAGAGAATAATTTTTTTTAAAATTATAATCCAATTTTTTCCCAATGATTTTAAAAAGTATGTAATTTTTGGAGAATGATTATTGTTTAAGTTATAAGTATCCAACTTTACTAAGATTTTAGTGAAAAGATGTAATTTTTTAGAGAATGATTATTGTTTTTTTTAAAGTATCCAACTTTAAAAAATGTTTTTAGTAGTGATGGGGTAATTTTTAGAGAATGATTATTGTTTATTTTAAAAGTACCCAATTTTTACCAATGATTTTAGTGGTTATGAACTTTAGAGAATGATTATTGTTTAGTTGGGTATCCAATTTTACTTTTTGATTTTGTGGGCCCGGGTAATTTTTGGGAACGATTATTGAAAATTGGGGTTTTTGGGGCCAAAGGGTAGTGACACTGATCAAACCGGGTTTCCCGTTTAAAAACCTGCGGGGGAATTTTGAAAGCAAATTTGTTCACAGGGAAAAAGAAGGAAAAAATCAACCTCCCCGAGAAAGCAATGATGAATATTGAACGTATAGGGGCGGGAAAGCCAAGACTTGTTTAATGGGGGGATATGCTACAGTTTTTATATTAAAGGCTTTTGGGGGTTTGTTAGGGTGATTTGGAAAACTTTTAAAGTTAAAAATAATTTTGGGCTGTTGCAACCAGCAAAAAAATTTTGGAGAAGGGATTAGAAAGTATATTCAATTTTTATTGTTGAAAATCCGGGCAAGTAAATTTTGGAAATGGTTTTTTGAAAAGTATATTCAATTTTAGCTGATGAAAACTAACATTACGTAAATCTTGGAAAAATGAATTAGAAAAATATTAACCTTAGCTGATGAAAAGCCAGCAAGTAAATCTTAGTTTGGATTGTAAAAAATATTCAATTTAGCTGATGAAACCCAGCAAGTAAAGGGGGAGAAAAAGAAATAGATATTTCAACTTTAGCGATAAAAGCAAGTAAATCGGGAGAAGGGGATTATGAAAAAAAGATATTAACCTTATTGATAAACAGCATTGCGTAAATCTTGGAGAAGGGTTTAAAAGAATAAAAAATTAGCTGTTGTTTTAAAAGGGTTTTGGGTTAAGAAATTTGAAAGTTGTTTTTTAACTTGTTGTTTAAATCAGCGGGCAATAAAACGGGAGAAAAAATTAAGGTTTGTGATAAAAATGTGGGAAAATTCAACGATATGTGAATTATTGGTGAACACTTGATTAACATATAAAAAACGCGTTTTCCCTTTTTACAGAACGTCCCCCTTAAAAAGAAAAAGGGGCCCCTTAATTTTTTACTTTTTTCACTTATACGTTCGGTTTTTCCAACGTTTTAAGATAAATTTTTACCGTTTAAAATTACACGCGAACAAATTTTTTAAATTCCCCAAATTACGTTTGAACCAGGACACGGGAAATTTTGGTTTGACTAGGTGACGGTAATATAAAAACCCTCTTAGAGAGCAAATGATGAAGCTGCATATGAAATTTTTTTTAAATTTTAAATTAAATTGTTTTAAGAGCAAATAGAAGTAAAATTTAAATAAAAATGATAGTTATAAAAGAAAGAGAATGATAAATAGTGAGTAGAAAAAAAACATAGTAAAAGGGGATAAAAAAAGGAGTAGAATGAAAAACATAGTGTTTTAGAAGGGATAATATGTATAGAATGATAACATAGTAAGTGAATTAAACGGGAGTAAAGATAAATAGAGTAGAATGATAACACGGGAGAAATGAAAAACATAGTGGGGAAGAAGATAATGTAAAGTAGAATGATAAAATCCCGATGGAAAAAAACTTTGGGAGAAATGATAACACGGGAGGAATGATAAAAAATATAGAATAAACCCCAAATGAGTAGAATGATAACACAGTGAGTGGGAATGAAACATAGTAGAATTATAACAGTGAGCAATGATAACAAAAGTGAGTAGAATGATAACATAGGGAAGAATGATAACATAGTGAGTAGAATTAAAAACATAGTGAGTAAAAAAAGATAAAAAGGGGAGAGAAATAAATAGTGAGTAGAATGATAAAAATTGGGGGGGGAATTAAAAAGTGAGTACAATGAAAACATAGTGAGTAGAATTATAACATAGTGAGAAATGATAAATAAGTAAAATGAAAAAAAGATTTTAAATATAAAATAGTGAGTAGAATTAAACAGGGGAGTACAATGATAAAATAGTGAGTGGGAAAAAATAATAAAGTAGAGAATGATAATATAGTGAGTACAATGATAACATAGTGAGAAAATTTGATAAATAGTGAGTAGGATGATAAAAGTGAGTACAATGAAATATGGGTAGAATTAAAAATTTTATTAGTAGAATGATAAATATGAGTAGAATGAAATAAGTGAGTACAAGGGGATAAAATGGGTGAGTAGGATGATAAAAATTATAAAATTTAAAAACAGTGAGTACAATGATAACATAGTGAGAAATGATAACATGGGAGAAATGATAATAAGTGAGCAAAAAATAACATAGGAGTAAGATGATAACATAGTGAGTAAAAATGATAACATAGTAAAGAATGATAAATACAGTGAGTGGGAATTATAAATTATAAATGAAAAAATTTTTGAGTAGAATGATAACATAGTGATGGGATGAAAAACATATTGAGAAAATAACATAGTGAGTACAATGATAACATAGTGAGAAATGAAAAAGGAGAGAATGATAACATAGTGAGTAATGATAACATATGAGCAAATGAAACATAAAGTAGAAGAAAAATTTTAGTGAGAAAATTGAAACATAAAAAACAGCAAAGAAGATATTTTATTCTTCGGACCTAATTTTAAAAAATTTTGGGAAACCCAGACTTTTTCCCATGTTATGTTCTATGCCCTTTATTTAAAAACGGGAGATTTTGTTCATATATTTATTGTAGGGGTTTTAATTGTTCATATTTTGGGATGTATATTGTGTTGATTTGTTCATATTTACTTATTTATGTTAACTTGTTCATTTATTTATTTATGTTGTGTTGTTTTGTTTATATATTTATTTTTTTGGGTTGTTTTGTTCAATTTTTTATTTGTTGTTCAATTTATTTTTGAGTTGACTTGTTAATAATTTTTTTTATGTTGAGTTGACTTTTTCTAAAATTTTTTATATGTTAAAGGTCTTGTTCATATATTTATTTATGTTGACTTGTTCATATATTTATTTATGTTGTGTTGTCTTGTTCATATATTTATTTATGGGGAAAGTCTACATTTTATTTATGTTGTGTTGTCTTGTTCATATATTTATTTATGTTGTGTTGTCTTTTCATATATTTATTTATGTTGTGTTGTCATGTTCATATTTATTTATGTTGTGTTGTTTTGTTCATATATTTATTTATGGATAGTTAAATTTTTTATGTTGTGTTGTCTTGTTCATATATTTTTTTAAAGTTTTTGGGGGTTATTTTCATAATTTATTTATTTTGGGTGTTGTCTTGTTCATATATTTATTTATTTTGGTTGTCTTGTTCATATTTTTAAATTTTATGTTAAAGGTCATGTTCATATATTTATTTATGTTGTGTTGTCTTGTTCATATATTTATTTATTTTGGGACATTTTCTTATATTTATTTATGCTGACATGTTCAATTTTATTTATGTTGTGTTGTAAAAGTTCAATATTTATTTATTTTTGGTTGTCTTGTTCATATATTTATTTATGTTGACATTTTCTATTTTTATTTATTTTTGTTGTCTTGTTCATATATTTTTTTTTATGTTGACATGTTCATATATTTATTTATGTTGTGTTGTCTTGTTCAAAATTTTTTTATTTATGTTGACTTGTTCATATATTTTTTTTATGTTGACATGTTCATTTTTATTTATTTATGTTGTGTTGTTTTTGTTCATATTTTTATTTATGTTGACTTTTTCCCAATTTTTTATTTATGTTTTTGTTTGTCTTTATATTTATTTATGTTGACTTGTTCAATTTTATTTTGGGCTTGAAATGTTCATATATTTTTTTTATTTTTTGTGTTGTCTTGGTTCATATTTTATTTTTAGGGGAATGTTTAATTTTTTTTATGTTGATTTGTTCATATTTTATTTATTTTTGTGGTCTTTTTCTATTATATTTATTTATGTTGACTTGTTTCTATATTTTTTTAAAGGAGGGTTTATATATTTATTTATTTTTTGAATTTTTTATATTTATTTTTTTTTTTGTTATTTTCCCCTTTTATTTTTTTAGTTAATCTGTTCAATATTTATTTATGCTAACTTGTTTTATTTTATTTATTTTTAACTTGTTCAAATTTTTTATTTTAAATTGTTAAATTATTTAGGGTTTTTTTGGTTGTTTTGTTTATATATGTATTTTTTGGGAAATTAAAAGGGGGACATAAAAGCCAGCATACAGTTTTGGCCCGGGTAAATAAAGACCCGAAGTTTAGAGGAAAGGGGGAGTCAAGAGGTTGTAATTTGCCCCCCCCCTTTTGGGAAAATTTCCGGCCCTTTTTGAACTACCCCTTTGAGGGACCCCATGGTTTTTTTTTATCCGAACTAGATTGAGGGTTCTTTTTTTAAACCCGGGCCTCAAGACCCAAGAAAAAAACGAGGGGAAATTTTTCCCAAGGACCCCCTTTCCCCGACGATGCTCCTTTAGTCGCCCACAGTGAGACTACCCCTGAAAATGCCTAATCAATAAGGTCGGCAGGGCGACCCATTTTTCTGGACTAAAGGTTCCCAAAAACAGTTGTCCCGGGTCGGGAGGTAAACAACAAAAAAATTTTTTAAGGGAAACCATCAAACACCAGTTAAAAAATTTTCCCATCTGGGGTCCATGGTCACTGCCAGCCTTTCTTTAGAAGAAATCAATGTTTGGGGAGTGGGGGCTACTACATCTCCCAAAAATATCGGAGCTTTTGGACAACAAAAACCCGACATTGGTTTAAAGATTAAATTATATCGGCCTTGGAAATTAGTTCTTTTAAAACCTTTGAAACATAAAGCCTATCTAAGACACGAGAGCAGTTTTAAAACATTTTTCACCCTGATGTCTAGCAAGATTATAAACACGGTGGTACGACAAGAAAAATAACCCCTGAAGTACTGCAACGTAAACCTCCCTTCCATCAGGGGTAAAGGACGGGGAAAAACACTAAGATGGCTGGGCCAGGGAGAAAAAAACTTATCGCAAAACCAAAACAAATGTTGTTCGGAATTTTTGGAGGGAAGAGGCCGGGGCCCACCCCCGGGGGATATAAAGATTTTCCTGCAAAGCCTCAATAAACACTTTTCATGGGTCCAGCAAAATGGGAAGGGACTAGCTGGAAAAGAGTTGGGGAAACCCAAAAA
Source organism: Arion vulgaris (assembly GCA_020796225.1). Classification (NCBI taxonomy): domain Eukaryota; kingdom Metazoa; phylum Mollusca; class Gastropoda; order Stylommatophora; family Arionidae; genus Arion; species Arion vulgaris. Next base: position 35,427 of record JADZMA010000127.1, read on the forward strand.
TTACAAAAAGGGCGGGGGGAGTTTTTTAAAGAGACTTTTGTATGAGCTGGGGCGAGAAAAAACAAAAAACCGGTAAGTTGTGGGCAAAACACTTCCAAGACCGTCTGTAAAGAAAAGGCCCAATATATATATATATATATATATATATGTTTAATTTATGTATATTGACTTGTTCATATTTTATGTGTTTATATTTATATATTGTGTTAATTTGTTTTTATATATTTTATGTTGACTTGTTAAAAAATTTAAATTTTTATGTTAATTGTTATATATTTATTTATGCTAAATTTTTCTAATTTTTTTTAAAAACTTGTTCATTATTTTTTTAAAGTTAATTTTCTATATAATGTTTATTTTTTATTTGTGTTGATTTGTAAAACATTTTAAAGGACTTCTGAAAATTTTTTATCCAATGTTGACTTGTTAAAATTTTTTAAATGTGAATTTTTTTTGGTTTGACTTTTTCTATTTTTAAAGGGTTGATTTGTTAAAGATTTTTTTAAAAATGACTTGCATATATTTAAAAAAATTTTGGGGACTTTTTTATATATTTATTTATATTGTGTTGACTTGTTCCATATATTTTTTAAAAAATTTTTTGTTCATATTTTTTTAAAAATTGATTTGTTCATATATAATTTTTTTATTTGCCCTGTCTAAAATTTTTTATTTATAATATTTTTGTTCATTTTTATTTATAAATGACTTGTTTAATATTTATTTATGTTGACTTGTTCATTTATTTTTTTATTTTGATTTGTTATATTTTTATTTAATTTTGTTGATCTGCTCATATATTTTTTTAATATTTGGTTGATTTTCATATATTTTTTTTTATAAATAATTTGTTAAATATTTATTTATAATGATTTGTTCATATTTATTTATAATGACTTGTTCAAATTTATTTAAAGGTTTTTTATTTATTTATTTTTTGTTTGTTTTCTTCTTTATAGGTATTTTAAAAGGTTTCGTTCATATATATTGTATATCTTTTAAAAATTTTTCTTATATTGATGTATATTGGGCATTGTTCTTTTTGATGTATATTGTGTTGAACTGTTATCCCGGAAACATTTATAACTTTCATACAGTCTGTAGTTTAGTAAAAAAAAAAGTCAATAAAAATATGTGGGTCAATAAATATTTTATGTTTGAACCCTTTTGTTTTTTCCATATGGTGAAATTTTTCCTTTTTCCAGGCTATGTTAATGTCAGAAGAAGACAGGTTTTTAACAAAAATTTAGGAAAAAAGGTTATTTTACAAACAAACAGTTTGAATGGAAGGTTTTTTCACTTTTTGTATTTTAATTTAAATCAAATGTTATATATTAAAATTGTTCATGTGTTAAATGTTAAACTTAAATAAGGTTTTTGTTGATTTGTCATTTTTATATGTTAGACTTGTGATGTGTTATATATTCCCAAATATGGTTTATATTAGGTTTGTTAATGTGTTATATGGGGACGTGCCGGTTTTCGTTTGACCCGGCCCTGTGTTGGCATTTACTGGGCCCGTTTGGGGTTGACGGGTCGTTATTTGACTTGTGTCAAAAAGGATATTGGACTTGGCCGGTTATATTTTACGGGGCCCCGTGTTTGGGGTTTGGTTTGGGGCCCCTGTTCATTTAAAATTTTTGGGGGTTGGGGGGTTATTGTTAATGTTTTGTGTTTTTTCCCTGTGTTATATGTTTGATTTTTGTCATGTGTTAATTTTTAGATGTTAAAAACACTGTGATATTAAATCAACCTTTTCACTTTTTTGGGAAAAATAATTTTCCCTTTTTTTTTTGTTTTTTCGTTCAAAATAATTTTTATTAAAAAGAATGGAAGAAAGAAAATTTTAGATATGAGAACTAAAATTTTTATATTCTGGGGAATTGAACTTTAAAACAATTTTAAAGATTGAGAATTTGAACTAATACAATTTATATGACTAAAATTTCATTAAAAAAAAATAGTTTTTTTTTACAGTCTCACAGTGCTGTTCAATCTTTTTGTATACTGGGTCCGGGGACTTTATGATTGGGATGCGCGCCTGAGACCCGATGATTGGCGTGGCGTTTTGCCGTGACTGATGATTGGGATGCACGTTTTGCCTGGACTGATGATTGGGGATGCGCGTTCACCTGGGGACTGATGATTGGGGGTGCGCGTTCGTTTGGGGATGATGATTGGGGTTCCTTTTGGACGATTGTAAAAATAATATAAAAAAATAATAATAAAACCATTAATAATAATAAAAAAAAAAATATGAAAACTAACTTAATTTTTAACCTTTCCTTTCATTTTTTTTAAAAGTTCATATTTTGGTATAGGGTAGTAAATTGGCACTTTTTAAATTTTCTGCAAGTAAGATATTTTTTAAAAATTTTAAAGGGGAAAAAAAGGGGTGAGTCTGTAATAGGGTTGGTTTTTTATCTTTGATAATGTTCAAAATGGAGACTTCCCTAGATATTTGATATATGAAAGGGGTTTTTACAAATATTTTTTATGAGATTTTAGATTTTTTAATTTTACCTTTTAAGATTATATTTTTGAAAAAATTGAAAACCTTTTTCATCAAAGTTTAGTAGCTACAAAAGAAAGAATTGGTTAATAAAAATTTTTAAAATTTTTTCAAGGGGTTTAAAAATACTAAACCGGGCCCAATTCAACATAAAAGGCCAAACACAACAAAGAAGGGTCAATACAACCCCTGGATAGATTCAGACAGATTTAATTTGAAAAAGAGAAAAAGGGTTTTATGTTTTCTATATTACTTTTCTTACTAAGGGTAAATGCTACCATTCCAATAAAACAGCACAGATTTGTCTTTGGATTTTAAAGAAATAATACAAACCCCAAAATTCCCGAAATAAAAATGAAAAATTTGGGATTTTGAATGTTTAAATTATAGATGATATTTCTAACAAAAAAAGGATTTTTGTTCACAGCTAACCCTATCGTTTAATCAAGTGTTGAATTTCACTCCATTCCCAAACCAAAAAAATATCAAGTTATAATATCAAAGGACATGTACCCGTTACAGCTAGCACAGATCAAGGAAAAATCAAAGTTGAAAAGGGTTTTGTTCCCCAGCACATATCAAGTTATAATATCAAATTAAAATCATAAAAAACTCTGTTCTGTGAAAATATCAAACAAGTTTTAAAAAATGAAAAAAAAGAGAAATCTGAATTTATAATAAAAATGTTGAGTTCTGAAACATTCTAAATTAAATAGATTTAATGTCGATAAGAAAAATCAGTCAATAAACCGGGCAGGGAAAAGAGTTTTTTTTGAGAGAGATTGGTTTTGCACCCCCCAAATTTTAAACCCACCTTATCGTTGCTGGAGGGTGGGGTGCCTTTTGGATCCTTCTGGGAATCTAACTACCGTCAGGTCCAAATTGCCCGAATAGACTGAAGGGAAAAGGGAAAACAAAAAAGGGGGGGAGCAGGATTGGTTTTTTAAGGGGAAAAGGGGAAACCACCGGAGTGGTAAATGCCTGGGGTGCAACCAACCCATCCCCCCGTATGGGACAATTAGCAGCCTCCTTCCCGAGGGGAAAATCCTTTTCTTTTTGTCTTCACTTTTTAACACTTTCTTAAATACATTAAACTACAGTGTCCAGGAACACCCTTTCATAAAAACCTTGGTTTGGGGGCCCACAACCAAACGCTGAAGTTACGTGAGAGGGGTGACTTAACAACCTGGGGAAAACAGATCCTCAAGGGGACTGCAAAATGTCTGGAGAACAACCCCAAAAAAAAAAGGCCTCAGAAAGGAAAAAGTGGGGCCAAATTTTGGAGGGGAGGAAAATTTTTACAACGAATAACCCAATGGGCCTACCCAAAAATTTTAAACTGTGGTGCCAAACCCCTGGGGAAAAAGCCAGGTAGGGGGGGAACCGACCCCTGCCTTGGGAAGGGGGGCCATTAGTTACTGGCAGCCCTGTTGGTTCTTGCAAACCCAAAGGAGGACAGGGGATTACACTGGCAGCAAGGACAAACTTTCACCCCAATTTTAAATGGAATGCAGAAGGGGTAACCAACAAACAAAAAGAGAACCGAGGAACGTCTGGAGCAGAAAAGATAAAATCTGCTGTATCCAAGAGACACACCTTAATCCGGAAAAATTTATTCCCGATTGAGGGTATAAAACCTTTCCCTCAGGATAGAGAAAAAAGACATAAGGGGGGGAGTAGTAAACCCCCTTTGCAATTTCCCTACCGGCAGTTGAACCACAGGTCCACCAGATGAGCAAAACCCTAGCTGTTCAACCTTATCAACAACACTAAGATGAAAAATACCACCACCTTCAACCAAACTGAAGGAAGCCAGTTAAGATGACAACTTGCTTATAGTAGGAGACTTCAACAGCCATCCCTGGGTTGGGGGTATGACATGCTACATAATTGGGGGGAAAGTTTTTGAATGGCTGACCACCAACATTCTCAAATATTCTCAACCACCCCGAATCCTTATACAAAACTCAGATTTGGGGCCCAAAAACCACCCCAGATCTTTTTTTGCCCGGTGAATCTACAGGGTAAATCCAAAGGCAAGTTCTGATAAAAAGGGGGGGGACTATAGACCAGTGAAACTCTCTAAAAATAACATTAAGAAAAAACCAACAAATCCCGCACCTAGTTGAAATTACAAAAAGGTCACTTGGGAAACTATTCCCAAAAACTAAAACAAGGGACTGTAAAGAAACCAATTAATCAGGGAAAAAGGGGGAAAAGATACGAACATTCAAAAAGCCATTTAAAATTTTGAAAAATTTTACCCAGAGGGGGGGATAAAAAAAAAGCCATATTGATACCAAAATGGGAAAACCCCTAGCCCCTTTTGAAAAGAAAAACAATGGAATTTAACAAGACCAAAAATTTAAAAACAAAAGGGGCAAGGCCCTTATGTTAGAGAAAGAAACCAAAATTTGAATATCCCCAAAAAAGAGTTTTTTAAAATTAAAAGGGGCCCGGTTTTGGGGGGAATTTTTTAAAAACCCTGAACGATGACAAAACCCCTCTAGATGGAAAAAAGCCCAGCAAGGAGAAAATTTTTCCCCCCATGGAAAGGGAACCCCTGGGTGGCCCAAAAGGGTTTAAAAAAAGCTCATGCCCCAAAAGTCAGGGGCAAGGGGAAGGTGAAATGGAAAAAAATTTAAATTTTAAAAAGCAACAGTGAACCTTTAAAACCACTTTACTGAGCTGGGAGAGAGCAATTTAAAAAGGGAAAAACCTGAAAAAGGGCCCCCGGGCCAGATGGGGAAAAAATGAATGTCAAACAAATATGCCCAATTAGCACAGGGGGCCACTCGATATTTTTAAAAAGTTGGAGACACGGGGGAGTCATAAAAATAAAAAAGCCCAAAACCAACCCAATTTTAAAAGGGAAAAAGAAAAAGGATCCAAAAGAACTTTAAAACCTATACGTCCCAAGTTTTACAGCAAAACTGCTGGAGAGAGGGGTAAACCACTAGACTCAGTGGTTTTTTGAATCCAAAACCCTAAACTGATCCACAGGCAAGGGTACAGGCAAAAGGGCCCGAACCAAGTGGCATACCTCCCCATGATATAGAAAAAAGGTTCCCAAAAAAGAAGAAAACCCCCACAGTTTTATTTGACATGTCTAAGGCCTTCTGACAGTCTGAAAGATTGGGGTTTTCTGCCAAAAATTCATGAAGGGGAATACGGGGAGAATGTAAAAATTGATGATTTTCTTGTCCTAGACAAGCATCTGTAAGACTAGATGGAGTTTTTAAAAGTCCCCGAAAACCAAATTTTGCCCGAAGTCCCACAGGGGAGAGCCCCTATTGCTTTCCTAAAAAATGTCAATGATCCGGGCCCCGGGGTCCCAGACAAAATCCCCTTTTCCCCGCTGATGATCTAGCTGGGGGGTACACCCGAGTTTTGGGGGGTTTACATCTTTTGCCCAAGAAAGCCTGAACAGGGCATAAGTGGGCAAAAAATGAGGCTTGAAATAAATTTGAGCAAAAACCAAAAAAATTTTTTTTTCACCAAAGAAAGAACATTTAAAGGGTTAAACATTGATACAATGATATCCTTCCTGTTCCCAAATTTCCCCCAAACCTTTTTGGGGGTTAAGCTTGACAGTCGTCTGACATGGAAAATCACAAATGGGAAAAAAAGAAAGGTTTTGAGGAAAAAGAGGATGCGGGAAAATGGTTGGGAACCCCTGGGGGGCTTGGGGGTCGAATCCCGGGGTCAGGGATACACTGGAGAGAGACTGACCTGTAATATGCAACGTATCCCCAAAAAACAAAACCAATTCAAAAAATTGATACTGGAAAACACAAACGGGGGCCCAAAATTTTTTGCACCCAAAATTACACCAATTGTTGAAATGGGCAGCCAAAATCCAGTCCTGAAAAATAGAAGAAGGAAAAGGGGCTCTACAGACTGAAAGAATCAAAAAGATGCCCCCACCATCCACTACATATAAAATGGTGGCTTGACAAAAAAAAGATTTAAAGGAAAATTAAACCACAAAGCAAAAAAAAAAGGAAAAATCATACTTGGGAATCTAAACCCTAACCCATACCAGAAGAATTACTTTTTTTTCACTGGGAACCAGACTAAAAAGACCAAATTTCTCAACCCCCATCCCAAATTTTTAACGATGTTGAGCCCAATCCAGGGGAAGAAAGCAAATAAATGGAACATTCCCCTTTCATGTTTCCAGAAGACAGCTGATAACAATTTCACAGATGGATCGGGAATAAGGCAACTGCAAGTGGAGCAGGAGCGTACATTAGGCACCCAGATGCTACCAATGTTTCTAGTTGCCCCCCCGGGGAAAAATATTCCAAAATAAAAGCAAAACTTAGCCCCCCTGGGTAACAACACAAAGGGAAAAACGCAAAACACTGGGAAGATGGTATTTTTTCAGACTCAATGTCACTATAAAGGGCCCCGGAGGCTAAATCAGCTGACAGCACAGTACAAAACCCTAAAAGAGAACCTTTCTCAGCTTTCAGAAAAAATGGGAATTTACCTGCAGTGGACCCCTTCAATGTGGAAAATTTTTAAAAAAGAGTGTGGATTTTTTAGATAAGGGGGGAAAGGCCCAAAAAGAAAATTTAAAACCCCCTTTTTTTTTCAAGAGGTCAAAAACCCCAACAGATAAAATCTGCAGATAAAAAAAACATTGATAAGATTATGGAAAAAACTTCAAAGACCTAAGAAACAAAAACCCGGTCATTGCATTTTGACTACTCACCGGACACCAGATTCCCAAAAAAACTTATACTAGGGGAAAAGTTTCTGTCAGTGTCTGTAGGCGGAACAGACACCGGGGCATATCCCAAGACTATCCTCTCCTGTATGAGCTGAGAAGTTTTTAAACACCCAGTCGACCTTGGAAAAAAAGCTTGTGGAAACCTTTACAGACCCCCGCTGACGCCCAGTTTTTGGGGCCCCCCCGTAAAAACGACACCAGAGGTCCTGGAAAAAAAAAAGGCCCGGGCATTTCAGGATTCCCGGTCGCAAGTTTCGGGGAACTTGCACTTTTAACGAGGCATTTCCTTTCCCCTTTATTTCCCAAAAACTAGGGACCGATATATCGAATATAGACGTTTTTTTTTGTGTACATGGGGTTGGGGTTATCTGATATAAATGAAACAAAATGTTCTTTTTTCTTGTGTACATGAGAGTTAGATTATCTTTAAACCGATGGTTTGATGTTCTTTCTTCTGGGGTACATGAGAGTTAGATTATCCATATACCGATACATACGTTCTTTCTTCTGTGTACATGAGATTTGATTTTTCTGATATACCGGGTACATAGACAATCTTTTTTGTACATGGAGAGTTAGATTATCTGAAAATCGATACAATACGTTCTTCTTCCTGTGTACATGAGAGTTAGATTACCCCATTAATACCGAAAATATACGTTCTTTTTTCTTTTAAGAGAGTTTTTGATTATCTGATATACCGATACATGGGCAACCCTTTCTGGGGGTACATGAGATTTGATTATCTGATATACCGATACATTGGGCAATCTTTTTTCCGGCATGAGAGTTAGATTTTTCTGATATAATTACATAGACAATCTTCTTGTACATGAGAGAGATTATCTGATATATCGATACATATATTCTTTTTTCTGTGTACATGAGAGTTAGGGTTATCTGAAAATCGATACATATGTTTCTTCTTTTGTGTAAATGAGAGTTAGATTAAACTGATTCCCATACATATATGTTCTTTTTTCTGTTACATGGGGAGTTTGATGCAGAGCACGAGGGAGGGCCCAAAAACACGATTTGGGTAGATAAATCTCAGAGTCCCTTTCGAAGGCATGGGCCAACAACGCCAACCCAAACAGTTTGTTTAGATTTAAAAAGTATACGAATAGAACCTATCAAATTTTTTCAAAAAAACCCAAAAAAATTTAAAATTTTATTTTAAAGGATCAAAAAAAAATTTTTCAACCCGGAAAAAAGAAGAAGGGGGCACAGTGAGAACGACAGGGTATTGGTTTAGTTGGGCGGACATTTTTTGTCAAACTCAATTACATATAAATATTAAAATAGCAGTTTTAATTTTTCTTCTACGGGGAATTTTTTTAAATTTGGGGTCAAAAGGGGCAAACCCAGGGACAATGGCGGCCAGGGTTAATGAGCTACTATTCAAGATCCACCCCCCCCTCCAAAATTGTGACCCTGGAAACAGACAATGTTCCCTGTCTGGCCAAGAGGGGGTGGGTCCCGGGGGAGCCCAGGTAGGGGAGAGGAAAAAAAACGGAAAAATAATGCAGGTCCAAAAACGCTGAACCAAATGCATGATTTCCCGGCTGGTTCTTTAAAAGTTGCCCAAAAATTTTCCCCGAAAAGTGGAATAGAAAAGGGATGATCGCCCGGGAAAACCAACTCCCCCGGAGTAAATGGCCCAAAAAAATGGGAAATGGGCATCCAGAGAAGGAACGTGGGGAACCCCTGGGGGGACAATTCGACCCTGAGGGTGGGGACCCAACTGAGTTGCCCAAAACAAAACATAAAATTGGGGGGTACCAGTCGTCAGGAGGAAAAATTCAGTCCCCGATGCAATGGGGAAAACCTTTTCCAGCTCTTCCAAAGGGCCGAGGAAGAGATGCAAGTAAGTAACGATAAAGGGGGAAAATTTCCCGGAATTTCCCCAAGAAGCCAAGCGCAGATATATCTGTTTAAAATTTTTTTTAGGGAGATCCAAAATTGCGTTTTAGCGCCAACGAAACTGCTTTCCCCAAAAAACCGGGCACGGACTTTTTGTTCAAACCAACATCCCCCCAGAAACCGGGGGGACGATTTGCAAGGCAAAACGGTTTCGCTAATAGCGTTTTAATGAAAAGACCTCTACGTTATTTTTTAGCAGCCCAGTCCGTGGGTTTAGGGCCAGGGAAAAAGCAGAGAAACTGCAAAACGCCCGGGGACACTGCCGGTAAAGGCTGAGGGAAAGTTTTATTCCGGAAAAACTCAACGTGGTCAGAATAGTAAGGGCCCACACTGTAAGATTTGGGCAGGCTGTCTAACTCCCAAAATGACGAAGACCGGGGGGTTGCACTAGTGAGAGCCGTCCCAGGACAAGATTGGGTGAAAAAAAGAATTCCACCCCGGGGAAAATGTCGTATATTAAACCTTTTTACGTAGATCATAAAGCCCAAATATACGGCAAAATAATCGTAAAAGTAACCAATTTTAAGCTACCCAAAAAAAAATGTTGGGAAATTTTATTGGTGGGCCCAGTCACCATAATTGCCCAAAGAAAATGTTCTTTTCAAAGATCAATTCATGTCACAATAAGAATGATAAAAATTCCGAAGAACGAAAAGCAAAAGAAGAAGAAATTTAAAACTTTTTTAAAGTCCCCCAAAGAAACATACCCTTGGGTCAAAATAGGGTTCTTCCCATTAAAAAAAATACGTTTTTCCATGCTTGGTTTGGAAAAAATTGTTTTTGACCACATATTTTTAAAAAAATGTTTTAAACTTCCCGATTGCCAGAAAACCTGAAATAACAGAATTTCCCTTTTCCAAAAAATTGGGCAAAAAAACAATTTGCAAATTGAAAAATTTTTCAGTTAGTTCCATCGATAAAAAGAAAAGGTCTCTTTTAAACAAATGTGTTATATGCCAGGGTTTTTAGGGAAGAGGAGTTAGCTTTCCCCCCGCCTTAAGCCTTTTAAAGGGTGGGAGCTTTGTTTATGCCCCAGGGGCCCGATGAGCGCCCCTTTTGTGTTATATCCGTGTTTATGGGGGGTGGGGCTTTAATTGTCTATCCATTTTTTTTTCTTTGGGCTTTCTTAGCTCTAGTATCCGATCTTTTTTTTATTGCGTTGTTATTGGGGTTTGGGTTTTAACAATTTTTCAAACTGTCCAAACCACTGCATTTGTTGGGCTTAGTATTGGTATGAAGGAGTCCCCCGTTTTTGATGTTTTATTCTTAGCCAACTGGGACTTTCACCGCCTTCCCCAAGCCCCTTTTTTTCACTGCGGTGACTTTGTTTGGGTTTAAAAAGACCGTTTAATTTGGGAAAAAAAGGGGAAGGAAAAAACTTTTTATCATCTGTCTTTTTACTTCCATCTTTTATTTTGTGTGTTGTAGTAATGGTGCCAGCTGGGAGGTCACTGCATTTGTTTTTTGAGGGAAAGTTTTTTTATTTTTGGGGGGATTTTAATTGTTTATTTCTGTGAGTACCCACAACGGGAAAAAATCGGACATCTCAAAAAATAACTTTGTGATGCCAAGCTAGGAGGAATTTTTCTTCAATTTTAATTTGTAGAGGGGCCCCCAAAAAATTTTATGAAAATTTAATTAGATGGGGAACCCCCCACCTTTTTGGGTTTTTTTAAGTTGACATATTATCCAGTCATTGAGTTCCTTTTAGTTCAGTAAAGGTTTTTATACGATCCTTGTGTGTTTTTTTGTTAACCCTATCGGTAAAAGTGTTTCAATAAACATAACACAAGTCTAAATATAAAACATGACTTAAACAAATATAAAACAGACACACTTAAATATAAAACATGACACAAGTTTCCCAAATATAAACATGGAAAAAATTTTATTAAAATAAACACATGAACAAAACTAATATATAAACATGACAAAAAATTTAAAATAAACATGACACAAATTAAATATAAAACATGAAAAAGTCTAATATATAAAAATGACAAAATCTAATATATAAAAACAAAACAAGTTTAATATATAATACAAAAGACACAAGTCTAATTTTATAACACATGACAAAACTAATATATAAAACATGACACAAATCTAATATATAATAATGACAAAATTTTAATATATAACAAAACAAGTCTAAATATATAACCCCATGACACAAATCTAATATATAAAAAATGACAAAAGTTTAATATATAACACTTGATTTCAACAAAATACAACAGGTAAAGACTCATGTCCATTCAAACTGTCTGTTTTAACCGTGATTAACTTGCAGATTTCTTTCAATTTATTCCACAAACCGCCCGTTTTAATTTTTAATTTTAACCTTTTAGATTTTTCCCAAAGTTATCCTACAAACTGACCCGCTTAACTGTGACTGTTTCTTGCAGATTTCGTCTCAATATTATCCACAAACCTGCGTGTTCTGGGCATTGAACTTATAGCCTGGAGGGAAAGGGAAAAAATTTTTTTCCCTATGGGTAATAACATAAGATAAATAAAAAACATAAGGAAAATTTGGAAAAATACAAATTTTTATTGAATATTTTTTCTAAACTACAGGCTGTATAGAAATTAACGTTTTGGGAAATACCCAAAACAATATACATTTAATATATGAACAAGACAAAAAATATAAAATAAAAATATGAACAAGTCAACACAATATACATCAATATATGAACAAGTCAAATAATATACATCAATATATGAACAAGACAAAAACAATATACATCAATATTTGAAAAAACCCAAAAAGTATACATAAATATATTGTCTAGTCCCCCCCCAGATGGCAGCGGAGGAATGGAAAAGAATAAATAGTTTTAGTATGTAATTAGATATTTAATAAAATTGAGGGTTTTGGTTAATTTTTACAGAGGGCAACACATAACAACGGGCATTTTGAAATGAAAACTTAAATTTGGTGGCAATAGTTAAAAGAATTGGGAAAAAAAAGAGACGAAATGGGGGTTTTTGGGTTTGGGCATGTTTCATGATCTGTCCACACAAAAATTTTTATCAACCAAAAATATGCCCATGTAAACCTAATGGTTTTTGGGGGAGATCTTGTTTCGAATGAATGAAGATAGAAAGGAGTCAATATTATTTTTAAAAAAATCTGTCGAAAATACAAACCAAATAGGAACGCACTGGTACTTTTTATATATATTTAAATTTGTGGGTGCGAGGGATATAATGGAGAAGGATCAAGAGGGAACCACAAAAGAGGAGCACAAGAACAAAACCACCACTGGCCATGACAATAAAAAAATGACAAAGGAGAAACCTGAGACTACCATAAAAAAAATCATCAAAGGGGGACCCTATTTTTAAAAAAAAACCCGAAAAAGGGGGGGGGCCCCCACTTTAATAAGGGAAAAATTCAACACACTATACATCAATATATGAACAAATCAAACAATATACACAAAATACAAAGCAAAAAAAGGGCCCATTAAAGAGTGGACTTAGAGATAAAGAGGCGACGAAAGATATAAAATGAAAAACAAAAAAACAAAAATTTAGAAACCCTTTTTTTCCTTTAAAAATTTAAGGAAAGGATTAGAAAAAAGAAAAAAAAATAAGGTGCATGGAGAGGTTTTTCCCAGGTGTCTCCCTTTTTTGACCTGACGCTGAAATGCAAAACAGGATTTTGAAAGATAGGGAGATATATAAATATAAGAACAAAACTTTTGGGTTTTAAGGGAAAGGGAGAGAAAAATCACATAGGAATTACTTTGGGGAGTTTAAAATGTCAAAAGACACATGTGTTTTTAGTTTGCCACTTTTTAAGGGGGGGGTTATATTGGGTAAGACGCCCCAGGACCGGTATATGACCCAAAAGGCGAGAGATGTTTTTAACCGGAAAGGGCCCCTACAGTCAGAAAAAGGGGGCACAGGGAAAAACACGCCTGTGGCGGGTCACGCCAAAAAAATAGGCAAAAAAAGATATAAAAAGCTTTAATAAAAAGGCTGACATGACCGTTCCCAACGAACAATTCCCCCAGGGGATGTAAATGTTCCTATAACGAAACTACCACACCCAGTCACCTGCAAAGTAAGAAGTGCTCTGTGGAGTAGATCCAAGCCAAAATATATAGCATTACAAAATCATTAAAGAGTGTCTATAGTGCATTTCAAAACTCATGTCCATGTTTGAAATTATGTAACTCCGGAGCCCTTTAACGTAAAGAGGTGATATTTTGCATGTGCCCTATTAATTATCATGACATTGCAAGGAAATAATTGCAATGAAAAAAACCAGTTGGTTTTCACTTTAGCTTATATGCGGTATACAAAAAAACATCAAACATGAACTAGACATACATTTGAAACACTTACAGTAGCTTTATTGTTGTTATTGGTGTGCAATTTTAAAAACCTCAATATCCACGTGTTTTTAGTGTTTTCCTGTTATTTACGGAAGACCAAAAGTGTTCACAATTGAACGGACAAGTTACGTTTGGTTTTTGAAGGTCATTTCAATAGCCTCATTCGTTTCAGAGGCGTGCATATTAGAGGGTCTTTACAATGAGTATAAGAGTAAATTGTGTGAGACTGCAAAGCATCACAATGCAGACGTATCAATATTTTTGTAGAAAAGCTAAGGGTGGGAGCATTTCTATCCCTGAGCAGAGGGTAATGTGCATTTTGGGAGTAAATCGACGTACATTCAATCGCTGGATCCAAGACTTTTCACGTACATGTGCAATGCAACCAAGAACGCAAGATAGAAAGAAAGTAGTAGATAGTATTGATAAAGAGCTTATTCGAAGAGAATTGTGTCGAATGTTTGAGTTGAAAGAAACAGTGATATTAAGGAAATTAAATACGAGGCTTAGAAAGAACAACGACATCGATGTGTCAAAATCTACATTATGGAGAGCTCGGGTGGGGAGAGCAGGCTCAAATGTAGAAAATAAACCGTTGGAAGAAACATCTGTAAGAGACCGCAACTAGTTGTGATGAAAAGCAAATATTTGAGAGTACTTAGAAAATGCGTTCACAAAACTATGACATTGTGTATTTAGACGAAACATGGATTAATGCTCACCACACCAATGAAAAAGAATGACAGTCATCAGATGGAACGATTCAAAAATTAATACCAAGTGGCAAAGGGCAGCCATTTATAATTGCACATGCAGGCAGTAGGCAAAATGGGCTGTTGAAGAATTATCAACTCCTATTTGTTTCGAAATCGGTCGATAATGGGACTACCACACAGAAAAGAACTGTCATATATTTAAAAGAGTGGATTGAGAAAACGATACTTCCAACATTAGATAGGCCATCTTGTCTGATAATGGACAATGCATCATCCCACAATGTAGTGGCACAAGAAGACAAAGTCGAAGTCGTCTAGAAAAAACATATGCAATACAGATGTTTGCATGAGATTGTCATCAATGTACACATCTGGTCCTTTTCAAGATCACCACAATCATCCTGGCCTCTTAACATGACAACTGTATCGAAATGAAGGTACAAGTTGAAGTAAAGCCATTTCTTTTGTATGAATTCCACTCTGGAAAAAATGCGGATACACCTATGACTTATCAAAAGTTGAAAAATTGTTATATTGCTGTAAATTCTATTTTGTGCTACCAAAATAATTATTAGGTAGTCAAAGATCAAAGAAAATCGCCGCTTCAGTAAAACGGTTGTACCTACATAAATTTAAATTATATTTTCACCATGTCATTGAAAATCGAACACCACATGCAAAATTACGTTGTATTTCATGCAAGGGTTATTGAGATATTAGAAGAACGAGATTTGAAACACACTATAGCATACGATGCAGAAGGAACGCCGCACTCAGTCATGAAGGTTGCTGTACAAAAGGCTCTTTGGCGTAGATCCAGGCCAAACTATGCAGTACAACGGATCGTTAGAGAGAACTTTACAACCTAGGTAAGTTACCTAGTAAATAAGATGATGACGAAATCGGATGTGCTGGCCTAGTCACCATATTTGATAACTTTGATATTCTCTATAGTTAGATATTTGTTTAGTTTATAAATATTTCTCTTGCAGTC
The DNA here is from genome assembly GCA_020796225.1 of Arion vulgaris. NCBI lineage: Eukaryota > Metazoa > Mollusca > Gastropoda > Stylommatophora > Arionidae > Arion > Arion vulgaris. The sequence continues at coordinate 50,662 of JADZMA010000127.1, forward strand.
TGTACTATTTGATAACTTTGATATTCTTCTATAGTTAGATATTTGTTTAGTTTATAAATATTTTCTTGCAGTCTGTACTATTTGATAACTTTGATATTCTTCTATAGTTATATATTTGTTTAGTTTATAAATGTTTCTCTTACAGTCTGTACTATTTGATACAGTCTGTACTATTTGATAACTTTGATATTCTTCTATAGTTAGATATTTGTTTAGTTTATAAATGTTTCCCTTACAGTCTGTACTATTTGATAACTTTGATATTCTTCTATAGTTAGATATTTGTTTAGTTTATAAATGTTTCTCTTGCAGTCTGTACTATTTGATAACTTTGATATTCTTCTATAGTTAGATATTTGTTTAGTTTATAAATATTTCTCTTTTCAATCTGTACTATTTGATAACTTTGATATTCTTCTATAGTTAGATATTTGTTTAGTTTATAAATGTTTCTTTTGCAGTCTGTACTATTTGATAACTTTGATATTCTTCTACAGTTAGATATTTGTTTAGTTTATAAATGTTTCTCTTGCAGTCTGTACTATTTGATAACTTTGATATTCTTCTACAGTTAGATATTTGTTTAGTTTATAAATGTTTCTCTTGCAGTCTGTACTATTTGATAACTTTGATATTAATCTATAGTTAGATATTTCTTTAGTTCATAAATGTTTCTCTTGCAGTCTGTACTATTTGATAACTTTTGATATTCTTCTATAGTTAGATATTTGTTTAGTTTATAAATATTTCTCTTGCAATCTGTACTATTTGATAACTTTGATATTCTTCTATAGTTAGATATTTGTTTAGTTTATAAATGTTTCTTTTGCATTCTGTACTATTTGATAACTTTGATATTCTTCTATAGTTAGATATTTGTTTAGTTTATAAATGTTTCTCTTGCAGTCTGTACTATTTGATAACATTGATATTCTTCTATAGTTAGATATTTGTTTAGTTTATAAATATTTCACTTGCAGTCTGTACTATTTGATAACTTTGATATTCTTCTATAGTTAGATATTTGTTTAGTTTATAAATGTTTCTCTTGCAATCTGTACTATTTTATAACTTTGATATTCTTCTATAGTTAGGTATTTGTTTAGTTTACAAATGTTTCTCTTGCAGTTTGTACTATTTGATAACTTTGATATTCTTCTATAGTTAGATATTTGTTCAGTTTATAAATGTTTCTCTTTAATCTGTATATTTGATAACTTTGATATTCTTCTATAGTTAAATATTTGTTTAGTTTATAAATATTTCTCTTGCAGTCTGTACTATTTGATAACTTTGATATTCTTCTATAGTTAGATATTTGTTTAGTTTATAAATGTTTCTCTTGCAGTCTGTACTATTTGATAACTTTGATATTCTTCTATAGTTAGATATTTGTTTAGTTTATAAATGTTTCTCTTGCAGTCTGTACTAATTGATAACTTTGATATTCTTCTATAGTTAGATATTTGTTTAGTTTATAAATGTTTCTCTTGCAGTCTGTACTATTTGATAACTTTGATATTCTTCTATAGTTAGATATTTGTTTAGTTTATAAATATTACTCTTGCAGTCTGTACTATTTGATAACTTTGATATTCTTCTATAGTTAGATATTTGTTTAGTTTATAAATGTTTCTCTTACAGTCTGTACTATTTGATAACTTTGATATTCTTCTATAGTTAGATATTTATTTAGTTTATAAATATATCTCTTGCAGTCTGTACTATTTGATAACTTTGATATTCTTCTATAGTTAGATATTTGTTTAGTTTATAAATGTTTCTCCTGCAGTCTGTACTATTTGATAACTTTGATATTCTTCTATAGTTAGATATTTGTTTAGTTTATAAATGTTTCTCTTGTAGTCTGTACTATTTGGGTAAATTTGATATTCTTCTAGAGTTAGATATTTGTTTAGTTTATAAATATTTCTCTTGCAGTATGTACTATTTGATAACTTTGATATTCTTCTATAGTTAGATATTTGTTTATGTTTAGTTTATAAATGGTTCTCTTGCAGTCTGTACTATTTGATAACTTTGATATTCTTCTATAGTTAGATATTTGTTTAGTTTATAAATGTTTCTTTTGCAGTCTGTACTATTTGATAACTTTGATATTCTTCTATAGTTAGATATTTCTTTAGTTTATAAATGTTTCTCTTGCAGTCTGTACTATTTGATAACTTTGATATTCTTCTATAGTTAGATATTTGTTTAGTTTATAAATATTTCACTTGCAGTCTGTACTATTTGATAACTTTGATATTCTTCTATAGTTAGATATTTGTTAGTTTATAAATGTTTCTTTTGCAATCTGTACTATTTGATAACTTTGATATTCTTCTATAGTTAGGTATTTGTTTAGTTTACAAATGTTTCTCTGCAGTCTGTACTATTTGATAACTTTGATATTCTTCTATAGTTAGATATTTGTTTAGTTTATAAATGTTTCTCTTGCAGTCTGTACTATTTGATAACTTTGATATTCTTCTTTAGTTAGATATTTGTTTAGTTTATAAATGTTTCGCTTGCAGTCTGTACTATTTGATAACTTTGATATTCTTCTATAGTTAGATATTTGTTTAGTTTATAAATGTTTCTCTTGCAGTCTGTACTATTTGATAACTTTGATATTCTTCTATAGTTAGATATTTGTTTAGTTTATAAATGTTTCTCTTACAGTCTGTACTATTTGATAACTTTGATATTCTTCTATAGTTAGATATTTGTTTAGTTTATAAATATTTCTCTTGCAGTCTGTTCTATTTGATAACTTTGATATTCTTCTATAGTTACATATTTGTTTAGTTTATAAATGTTTCTCTTGCAGTCTGTACTATTTGATAACTTTGATATTCTTCTATAGTTAGATATTTGTTTAGTTTATAAATGTTTCTCTTGCAGTCTGTACTAATTGATAACTTTGATATTCTTCTATAGTTAGATATTTGTTTAATTTATAAATGTTTCTCTTGCAGTCTGTACTATTTGATAACTTTGATATACTTCTATAGTTAGATATTTGTTTAGTTTATAAATATTACTCTTGCAGTCTGTACTATTTGATAACTTTGATATTCTTCTATAGTTAGATATTTGTTTAGTTTATAAATGTTTCTCTTACAGTCTGTACTATTTGATAACTTTGATATTCTTCTATAGTTAGATATTTGTTTAGTTTATAAATATGTCTCTTGCAGTCTGTACTATTTGATAACTTTGATATTCTTCTATAGTTAGATATGTGTTTGTTTATAAATGTTTTCTTGCAGTCTGTACTATTTGATAACTTTGATATTCTTCTATAGTTAGATATTTGTTTAGTTTATAAATGTTTCTCGTGCAGTCTGTACTATTTGATAACTTTGATATTCTTCTATAGTTAGATATTTGTTTAGTTGATAAATGAGCACATTTAGTTATATCCTGTTGGTCTCATTGTTATTAAACTTCAACCACTTTGTGAATGTTGTATTACATCTAACAATAACATTCAATGTATTTTGTGCATTTCTATTGTCATAAAACTATTTGTTGTTAATTTGGAAAGATGAAGTGCTAATCTGAATGTCACAATAAAATGGCATCTCGCATTCACTAGAAATAAAACTTTATATTTTATATAACGTACCAATATAAATTTGTAAAATAAAACTAATATGTTATCACACACACACACACACACACGCGCGCGCGCAAGTACACACTCACACACCTTGATGATGTAAATATACTTACTTTTTTTACAAACACGAGAATTCCAAACACTGCAAGTATAATCGGCCCATTTGGACTTCCTATATATTCCTAAGCAGTGCTGAGCTACAGTCAAAGATACAATAAGTTATTTATAGTATAGTTATTTATTAGAGACGGAATAACAAGAATAAAAAATAATCTACTTATCTATATCTATCTATATCTATCTATTTATCTATCTTTTATATCTATCTATATATCACTTCATCACTAACTATATATATATATATATATATATATATGACCTTTCGTCTTTACAGACGGTCAAGTGGCAAGTGTTTACTGTGACAACTCTGAGTTTCGCTTTTCTCTCTTGTCTTTAGGCTCATACGCAAGTCTCTTCTCAAAAGACACTGCGCCCTTTCGAAATTTGGTATTCCACACAACTCTGTCATCAGCTAGTTTTTCTTATGTGCTGAGAGCTATAGAAAAGTTTTCATTGAAGATTTGCAGACATCTTTATATCTGAGCAGTGGTCTGCCCTGGTTCCTCTTCCCCTCCAAAAGTTTGCAATGTCAGTTTTGTGTTGTCCCACGCTCGCTTTGATAGTTTGCCGAATGTAGTAGCTTATACGAGCGTTGATTTCTCCATCAAGAGAAAGGCTGACAGTGACCATGGACCCAAGATAGCAGAATTTTTGAACTGGTGTTAGATGGTTGCCATTTAAAGTGATATTTGTTGTGTTGCCTCCTGACATAAAACAACTGTTTTGGAGACACTTATAGTCAGAGAAAATAGGTCGCATGCCTTTGACAAAATTATTGATTAGGCATTGCAGTGTACTCTCACTGTGGGCAATTAAGGCAGCATCGTCAGCGAAAAGGAGGTCCTTGAGAAGAATTTCCGTCGTTTTGTCTTGGCTCTTAAGCGAGACAAGTTAAAGAGTGAACCATCAGATCTAGTACGGATGAAAACATCGCCATCAGCGTCCACTAAGGCGTGGTTCAAAAGGACTGCGAAGAAGATGCAAAAGATAGTGGGGGCAAGGAGACAGCCCTGCTTGACTCCACTCTTAACCTCGAAACTGTCAGATGTCCTACCATCGAGCTGTATGCTGGCTTCCATGCCCTCATGGGAGTAGACAATCAACTGGAGCAACTTTGGGGGACAGCCAATATGCTTCAATATTTTATAAAGACTTGGCCTGCTGACTGTGTCAAATGCTTTAGTCAGATCCATGAAAGCAATACATAAAGGCTTACTCTGCTCTCTGCACTTCTCTTGTAGCTGTCGAAAGGTAAATATCATGTCAGTTGTTGACCGTCCAGCTCTGAATCCACATTGTGACTCTGGGAGGAAACGCTCCGCCGGTTTCTGTTGTCGTTTTGAAAGGACTTGTGCAAAAGACTTGCCTGTGACACTTAAAAGGGAGATGCCTCTGTAGTTGTTACAATCCCTCTTATCCCCTTTGTTTTTATAGAGTGTCACTATCTTTGCATCCCTCATGTCCTGAAGACATTTTCCTTCTCTCCAGCACTGAATAAGGAGATTGTAGAGGTGGGGCAGGAGGACATCCCTATTATATTTGAGGATTTCTGCAGGAATGTTGTATAGTCCTGATGCCTTACCATTGAAAGTTTGTTGATTGCTTCGGAAAGTTCTAACTCTGTGGGTTCGGTATCCAGCTCGGTTAGTTCATGATGTTTCGGTATGATCTGTTCGAGGACTGTGTGTGCTGGTTTCTCCACAGAGCAAAGATTTGAATAATGTTCCACCCATCTTTCGAGCTGTTTGGTCATATCTGTTATTGGCTCACCTGTTTCTGATCTTAGTGGGGCAATTTTTGTTATGTTTGGTCCCAGAGCTACTCTGATATTTTGGTACATTTCCTTGGTGTTACTCATATCTGCATCATTTTGTATCGCAGAACATAGATTTGACCAGTATTCATTTGCACACCTCCTTGACTCTCGTTGCAATACTGATTTTGTGTGCTGAAGACGGTCCTTTGAACTTTTCGAGGGTTTCTTTTTGTAATTTATTAGGGCTCTTTTATTTTTCTCAAGTAGGGGGCTGAGTGTTGTTTAATTTTGTTCGACCCAGTCTTTGTTGGTGAATTTCTTGGTGTCAAAGGAATCAATGGCATAGTCATATATGTTAGATTTTAGAATGTTCCACTTTTCGTCTACGCTACATTCTCCCATTTCATTCTCACACAGAGAAGTAAACGCCTTTCTGAAAGTCTCCTTATTCTCTGTCATCCCCATTTTAGTTACGCTGACTTTGGGTTTGGGTGGTCTTCTTGTTGAATGGGTTTTCCTTAGAAGTGTTTTAACTTTGCTGATAACTAGTGCATGATC
>JADZMA010000128.1:0-55941 GCA_020796225.1 Arion vulgaris
CATCTGTGCTTCTGTGTTTCTGAAGCCTGATTCGTAGTTACAGTATTTTTTCCCCAAGAAAGTTAACAGTCTGTTGTTTACAAGCCTTACCATTGTTTTCCTGAGGCAGCTGGGGAAGACTTATGAGACGGTGGCTTGCTTTGTTTTCCTTAGACTTGCTTTGTTTTCCTTAGACTTGCTTTGTTTTCCTTAGGCTTGCTTTTATTTACTATAGGGATTATTTCCGCCTCCTTCCATTCCTTTAGATATACTCCCTTCATCCAAGATTGGTTTATCAGGTCCAGGAGGTGTTGTCTGCCACCTGTTCCTAGGTTTATTATCATTTTATTTGTCACCCCGTCTGGTCCTGGTGCCTTTTTTTCTTTAGTTTTTTTATTACGCTGTCCAGTTCTTTGAGGGAGAAAGGTTTGTTCCTTGTTTCTTGTTTGTCTGCCTATGTTTTGTTTATTTTTCTGAATTCTTTTTTGGTTTTCCTGATTTTGGTTTTGGGCATATGAATGCTGCTTTCTTTTGCAAAGCCATCTGCAAGAATGTTTGCAGCTATTTTGCCGTGTAGGTTTTCTCCTCCTTCTTCTATGACTGTGCAGGCATGGCTGTGGTATTTTCTTCATTTAGACTCTTTACAAGATGCCATAGTTTTGTGCTGTCTTTTTCCATATTTAGGGTTGCTGTTTTTTCCTGCCAACTTTTCCTTATGCATGTGAGTTTTTCTTTTCTGTATATGGTTTGGTGTTAATGTTTTCTGTGACATTTGTGTCAGATGGGTCTTGTTCCATTTTGTTTGGGATGCTGTGGCTTTTTCATGTAATTGTTGCAACTCGCTGGTTCATAAGGATTCGTAATGTTTTCTTCTTCCTCTGAGGAGTGATTTTTGTGCTGTTTTTAGTATTATGTTTGCGAGTGTTGTAATGTTTTTCTTGATGTTGTTTGTTTGGTTGGTTTTTATCAGTTTTCCTTCACTTAGGTTTCTATACAGGTTCCAGTTTGTCTTTTTGTAGTTCCAGCTGGCTATTTTGTTCCTATTTTCTGGTGGCTTGAGCTTTTCTATAGTAATAATGATTGGTTTGTGGTCACTTCCTCCTAGTTGTTTCATCATCTTTCGTTCTGCACGTCTCTGGATGTCTTCTGTGGCTATTGCCAGATCTGCTGTGCTTTGTGTTCTCCATACTCTTGAGTAGAATGTTAGCTCTGAGACAGGTTTGTTTATGAGTATGAGTAGATTTTCCATCATCCATTCCTCTACTTCATCGACTCTTGCATCCATAGTAGCATATTCCCAGCTGGAGAAGTGGCTGTTAAAGTCGCCTAGGATTATTTGAATCTTTTCAACGTTATATATTCTCTCCAGATCTAATTTCTTATTGTTGGGACAATAGTAGTTTGTGACATGTATTGGTTCTGGGAGGACATGTATTGGTTCTGGGAGGACATGTATTGTTTCTGTGAGGACATGTATTGTTTCTGTGAGGACATGTATTGGTTCTGTGAGGACATGTATTGTTCTCTGTGAGGACATGTATTGTTTCTGTGAGGACATGTATTGTTTCTGTGAGGACATGTATTGTTTCTGTGAGGACATGTATTGTTTCTGTGAGGACATGTATTGTTTCTGTGAGGACATGTATTATTTCTGGGAGGACATGTATTGTTTCGTGAGGACATGTATTGTTTCTGGGAGGACATGTATTGTTTCTGTGAGGACATGTATTGGTTATGTGAGGACATGTATTGTTTCTGTGAGGACATGTATTGTTTCTGGGAGGACATGTATTGGTTCTGTGAGGACATGTATTGTTTCTGGGAGGACATGTATTGTTTCTGTGAGGACATGTATTGTTTCTGTGAGGACATGTATTGGTTCTGTGAGGACATGTATTGTTTCTGGTGAGGACATGTATTGTTTCTGTGAGGAAATGTATTGGTTCTGTGAGGACATGTATTGTTTCTGTGAGGACATGTATTGTTTCTGGGAGGACATGTATTGTTTCTGTGAGGACATGTATTGGTTCTGTGAGGAAATGTATTGTTTCTGGGAGGACATGTATTGTTTCTGGGAGGACATGTATTGTTTCAGGAGGACATGTATTGGTTCTGTGAGGACATGTATTGTTTCGTGAGGACATGTATTGTTCTGTGAGGACATGTATTGTTTCTGTGAGGACATGTATTGTTTCTGTGAGGACATGTATTGTTTCTGTGAGGACATGTATTGGTTCTGTGAGGACATGTATTGTTTCTGTGAGGACATGTATTGTTTCTGTGAGGACATGTATTGGTTCTGTGAGGACATGTATTGGTTCTGGGAGGACATGTATTGTTTCTGTGAGGACATGTATTGTTTCTGTGAGGACATGTATTGGTTCTGTGAGGACATGTATTGTTTCTGTGAGGACATGTATTGTTTCTGGGAAGACATGTATTGTTTCTGGGAGGACATGTATTGTTTCTGGGAGGACATGTATTGTTTCCTGGGAGGACATGTATTGTTTCTGTGAGGACATGTATTGGTTATGTGAGGACATGTATTGTTTCTGTGAGGACATGTATTGTTTCTGGAAGGACATGTATTGTTTCTGTGAGGACATGTATTGTTTCTGGGAGGACATGTATTGTTTCTGTGAGGACATGTATTGTTTCTGTGAGGACATGTATTGTTCTGTGAGGACATGTATTGTTTCTGTGAGGACATGTATTGTTTCTGTGAGGAAATGTATTGGTTCTGTGAGGACATGTATTGTTTCTGTGAGGACATGTATTGTTTCTGGGAGGACATGTATTGTTTCTGTGAGGACATGTGTTGGTTCTGTGAGGAAATGTATTGTTTCTGGGAGGACATGTATTGTTTCTGGGAGGACATGTATTGTTTCTGTGAGGACATGTATTGGTTCTGTGAGGACATGTATTGTTTCTGTGAGGACATGTATTGGTTCTGTGAGGACATGTATTGTTTCTGTGAGGACATGTATTGTTTCTGTGGGGACATGTATTGTTTCTGTGAGGACATGTATTGGTCTGAGGACATGTATTGTTTCTGTGAGGACATGTATTGTTTCTGTGAGGACATGTATTGGTTCTGTGAGGACATGTATTGGTTCTGGGAGGACATGTATTGTTTCTGTGAGGACATGTATTGTTTCTGTGAGGACATGTATTGGTTCTGTGAGGACATGTATTGTTTCTGTGAGGACATGTATTGTTTCTGGGAAGACATGTATTGTTTCTGGGAGGACATGTATTGGTTCTGGGAGGACATGTATTGGTTCTGGGATGACATGTATTGTTTCTGTGAGGACATGTATTGTTTCTGTGAGGACATGTATTGTTTCTGGGAGGACATGTATGTTCTGTGAGGACATGTATTGGTTCTGGGAGGACATGTATTGTTTCTGGGAGGACATGTATTGTTTCTGTGAGGACATGTATTGTTTCTGTGAGGACATGTATTGTTTCTGGGAGGACATGTATTGTTTCTGTGAGGACATGTATTATTTCTGGGAGGACATGTATTGTTTCGTGAGGACATGTATTGTTTCTGGGAGGACATGTATTGTTTCTGTGAGGACATATTGGCTTGTGGAGGACATGTATTGTTTCTGTGAGGACATGTATTGCTCTGGGAGGACATGTATTGGTTCTGTGAGGACATGTATTGTTTCTGGTAGGACATGTATTGTTTCTGTGAGGACATGTATTGTTTCTGTGAGGACATGTATTGGTTCTGTGAGGACATGTATTGTTTCTGTGAGGACATGTATTGTTTCTGTGAGGAAATGTATTGGTTCTGTGAGGACATGTATTGTTTCTGTGAGGACATGTATTGTTTCTGGGAGGACATGTATTGTTTCTGTGAGGACATGTATTGGTCTCTGGGGGACATGTATTGTTTCTGGGAGGACATGTATTGTTTCTGGGAGAACATGTATTGTTTCTGTGAGGACATGTATTGGTTCTGTGAGGACATGTATTGTTTCTGTGAGGACATGTATTGGTTCTGTGAGGACATGTATTGTTTCTGTGAGGACATGTATTGTTTCTGTGAGGACATGTATTGTTTCTGTGAGGACATGTATTGGTTCTGTGAGGACATGTATTGTTTCGTGAGGACATGTATTGTTTCTGTGAGGACATGTATTGGTTCTGTGAGGACATGTATTGGTTCTGGGAGGACATGTATTGTTTCTGTGAGGACATGTATTGTTTCTGTGAGGACATGTATTGGTTCTGTGAGGACATGTATTGTTTCTGTGAGGACATGTATTGTTTCTGGAAGGACATGTATTGTTTCTGGGAGGACATGTATTGGTTCTGGGAGGACATGTATTGGTTCTGGGATGACATGTATTGTTTCTGTGAGGACATGTATTGTTTCTGTGAGGACATGTATTGTTTCTGGGAGGACATGTATTGTTTCTGTGAGGACATGTATTGGTTCTGGGAGGACATGTATTGTTCCTGGGAGGACATGTATTGTTTCTGTGAGGACATGTATTGTTTCTGTGAGGACATGTATTGTTTCTGGGAGGACATGTATTGTTTCTGTGAGGACATGTATTGTTTCTGTGAGGACATGTTTGGTTCTGGGAGGACATGTATTGTTTCTGTGAGGACATGTATTGTTTCTGGGAGACATGTATTGTTTCTGGGAGGACATGTATTGGTTCTGGGAGGACATGTATTGTTTCTGTGAGGACATGTATTGTTTCTGTGAGGACATGTATTGTTTCTGGGAGGACATGTATTGTTTCTGGGAGGACATGTATTGGTTCTGTGAGGACATGTATTGGTTCTGGGAGGACATGTATTGGTTCTGGGAGGACATGTATTGGTTCTGGGAGGACATGTATTGTTTCTGTGAGGACATGTATTGTTTCTGGGAGGACATGCATTGTTCCTGGGAGGACATGTATTGGTTCTGGGAGGACATGTATTGGTTCTGGGAGGACATGTATTGTTTCTGTGAGGACATGTATTGTTTCTGTGAGAACATGTATTGTTTCTGTGAGGACATGTATTGTTTCTGTGAGGACATGTATTGTTTCTGTGAGGACATGTATTATTTCTGGGAGGACATGTATTGTGTTCTCCATACTCTTGAGTAGAATGTTAGCTCTGAGACAGGTTTGTTTATGAGTATGAGTAAATTTTCCATCATCCATTCCTCTACTTCATCGACTCTTGCATCCATAGTAGCATATCCCAAGCTGGGGGAGTGGCTGTTAAAGTCGTCAGATTATTTGAATCTTTTCAACGTTATATATTCTCTAGATCTAATTTCTCTATTGTTGGACAATAGTAGTTTGTGACATGTATTGGTTCTGGGAGGACATGTATTGGTTCTGGGAGGACATGTATTGGTTCTGGGAGGACATGTATTGTTCCTGGGAGGACATGTATTGTTTCTGTGAGGACATGTATTGTTTCTGTGAGGACATGTATTGGTTCTGTGAGGACATGTATTGTTTCTGGGAGGACATGTATTGTTTCTGTGAGGACATGTATTGTTTCTGTGAGGACATGTATTGTTTCTGTGAGGACATGTATTGTTTCTGTGAGGACATGTATTGTTTCTGTGAGGACATGTATTATTTCTGGGAGGACATATATTGTTTCGTGAGGACATGTATTGTTTCTGGGAGGACATGTATTGTTTCTGTGAGGACATGTATTGGTTCTGTGAGGACATGTATTGTTTATGTGAGGACATGTATTGTTTCTGGGAGGACATGTATTGGTTCTCAGGATGACATGTATTGTTTCTGGGAGGACATGTATTGCTTTCGGAGGACATGTATTGTTTCTGTGAGGACATGTATTGGTTCTGAGGACATGATGTTTCTGTGAGGACATGTATTGTTCTCTGTGAGGACATGTATTGGTTCTGTGAGGACATGTATTGTTTCTGTGAGGACATGTATTGTTTCTGGGAGGACATGTATTGTTTCTGTGAGGACATGTATTGGTTCTGTGAGGACATGTATTGTTTCTGGGAGGACATGTATTGTTTCTGGGAGGACATGTATTGTTTCTGTGAGGACATGTATTGGTTCTGTGAGGACATGTATTGTTTCTGTGAGGACATGTATTGGTTCTGTGAGACATGTATTGTTTCTGTGAGGACATGTATTGTCTGTGAGGACATGTATTGTTTCTGTGAGGACATGTATTGGTTCTGTGAGGACATGTATTGTTTCTGTGAGGACATGTATTGTTTCTGTGAGGACATGTATTGGTTCTGTGAGGACATGTATTGGTTCTGGGAGGACATGTATTGTTTCTGTGAGGACATGTATTGTTTCTGTGAGGACATGTATTGTTTCTGTGAGGACATGTATTGTTTCTGTGAGGACATGTATTGTTTCTGTGAGGACATGTATTATTTCTGGGAGGACATGTATTGTTTCGTGAGGACATGTATTGTTTCTGGGAGGACATGTATTGTTTCTGTGAGGACATGTATTGGTTATGTGAGGACATGTATTGTTTCTGTGAGGACATGTATTGTTTCTGGGAGGACATGTATTGGTTCTGTGAGGACATGTATTGTTTCTGATAGGACATGTATTGTTTCTGTGGGGGACATGTATTGTTCTGTGAGGACATGTATTGGTTCTGTGAGGACATGTATTGTTTCTGTGAGAACATGTATTGTTTCTGTGAGGACATGTATTGGTTCTGTGAGGACATGTATTGTTTCTGTGAGGACATGTATTGTTTCTGGGAGGACATGTATTGTTTCTGTGAGGACATGTATTGGTTCTGTGAGGACATGTATTGTTTCTGGGAGGACATGTATTGTTTCTGGGAGGACATGTATTGTTTCTTTGAGGACATGTATTGGTTCTGTGAGGACATGTATTGTTTCTGTGAGGACATGTTGGTTCTGTGAAGACATGTATTGTTTCTGTGAGGACATGTATTGTTTCTGTGAGGACATGTATTGTTTCTGTGAGGACATGTATTGGTTCTGTGAGGACATGTATTGTTTCTGTGAGGACATGTATTGTTTCTGTGAGGACATGTATTGGTTCTGTGAGGACATGTATTGGTTCTGGGAGGACATGTATTGTTTCTGTGAGGACATGTATTGTTTCTGTGAGGACATGTATTGGTTCTGTGAGGACATGTATTGTTTCTGTGAGGACATGTATTGTTTCTGGGAAGACATGTATTGTTTCATGAGGACATGTATTGGTTCTGGGAGGACATGTATTGGTTCTGGGATGACATGTATTGTTTCTGTGAGGACATGTATTGTTTCTGTGAGGACATGTATTGTTTCTGGGAGGACATGTATTGTTTCTGTGAGGACATGTATTGGTTCTGGGAGGACATGTATTGTTTCTGGGAGGACATGTATTGTTTCTGTGAGGACATGTATTGTTTCTGTGAGGACATGTATTGTTTCTGGGAGGACATGTATTGTTTCTGTGAGGACATGTATTGTTTCTGTGAGGACATGTATTGGTTCTGGGAGGACATGTATTGCTTCTGTGAGGACATGTATTGTTTCTGGGAGGACATGTATTGTTTCTGGGAGGACATGTATTGGTTCTGGGAGGACATGTATTGTTTCTGTGAGGACATGTATTGTTTCTGTGAGGACATGTATTGTTTCTGGGAGGACATGTATTGTTTCTGGGACGACATGTATTGGTTCTGTGAGGACATGTATTGGTTCTGGGAGGACATGTATTGGTTCTGGGAGGACATGTATTGGTTCTGGGAGGACATGTATTGTTTCTGTGAGGACATGTATTGTTTCTGGGAGGACATGTATTGTTCCTGGGAGGACATGTATTGGTTCTGGGAGGACATGTATTGGTTCTGGGAGGACATGTATTGTTTCTGTGAGAACATGTATTGTTTCTGTGAGGACATGTATTGTTTCTGGGAGGACATGTATTGTTTCTGTGAGGACATGTATTGTTTCTGTGAGGACATGTATTATTTCTGGGAGGACATGTATTGTGTCTCTATACTCTTGAGTAGAATGTTAGCTCTGAGACAGGTTTGTTTATGAGTATGAGTAAATTTTCCATCATCCATTCCTCTACTTCATCGACTCTTGCATCCATAGTAGCATATCCCAAGCTGGGGGAGTGGCTGTTAAAGTCGTCTAGGATTATTTGAATCTTTTCAACGTTACATATTCTCTCTAGATCTAATTTCTATTGTGGAACAATAGTGTTTGTGACATGTATTGGTTCTGGGAGGACATGTATTGGTTCTGGGAGGACATGTATTGGTTCTGGGAGGACATGTATTGGTTCTGGGAGGACATGTATTGTTTCTGTGAGGACATGTATTGTTTCTGTGAGGGACATGTATTGGTCTGTGAGGACATGTATTGTTTCTGGGAGGACATGTATTGTTTCTGTGAGGACATGTATTGTTTCTGTGAGGACATGTATTGTTTCTGTGAGGACATGTATTGTTCTGTGAGGACATGTATTGTTTCTGTGAGGACATGTATTATTTCTGGGAGGACATGTATTGTTCGTGAGGACATGTATTGTTTCTGGGAGGACATGTATTGTTTCTAGGAGGACATGTATTGGTTCTGTGAGGACATGTATTGTTTCTGTGAGGACATGTATTGTTTCTTGTGAGGACATGTATTGTTTCTGTGAGGACATGTATTGTTTCTGTGAGGACATGTATTGGTTCTGTGAGGACATGTATTGTTTCTGTGAGGACATGTATTGTTTCTGTGAGGACATGTATTGGTTCTGTGAGGACATGTATTGTTTCTGAGAGGACATGTATTGTTTCTGGGAGGACATGTATTGTTTCTGTGAGGACAGGTATTGGTTCTGTGAGGACATGTATTGTTTCTGTGAGGACATGTATTGTTTCTGAGAGGACATGTATTGTTTCTGTGAGGACATGTATTGGTTCTGGGAGGACATGTATTGTTTCTGTGAGGACATGTATTGTTTCTGGGAGGACATGTATTGTTTCTGGGAGGACATGTATTGGTTCTGGGAGGACATGTATTTTTCTGTGAGGACATGCTATGTTTCTGGAGACATGTATTGTGTTTGGGAGGACATGTATTGTTTCTGGGAGGACATGTATTGGTTCTGTGAGGACATTTATTGGTTCTGGGAGGACATGTATTGGTTCTGGGAGGACATGTATTGGTTCTGGGAGGACATGTATTGTTTCTGTGAGGACATGTATTGTTTCTGGGAGGACATGTATTGTTCCTGGGAGGACATGTATTGGTTCTGGGAGGACATGTATTGGTTCTGGGAGGACATGTATTGTTTCTGTGAGGACATGTATTGTTTCTGTGAGGACATGTATTGTTTCTGGGAGGACATGTATTGTTTCTGTGAGGACATGTATTGTTTCTGTGAGGACATGTATTATTTCTGGGAGGACATGTATTGTGTTCTCCATACTCTTGAGTAGAATGTTAGCTCTGAGACAGGTTTGTTTATGAGTATGAGTAAATTTTCCATCATCCATTCCTCTACTTCATCGACTCTTGCATCCATAGTAGCATATCCCAAGCTGGGGGAGTGGCTATTAAAGTCGTCTAGGATTATTTGAATCTTTTCAACGTTATATATTCTCTCTAGATCTAATTTCTTATTGTTGTGACAATAGTAGTTTGTGACATGTATTGGTTCTGGGAGGACATGTATTGGTTCTGGGAGGACATGTATTGTTTCTGTGAGGACATGTATTGTTTCTGGGAGGACATGTATTGTTTCTGTGAGAACATGTATTGTTTCTGTGAGGACATGTATTGGTTCTGTGAGGACATGTATTGTTTCTGTGAGGACATGTATTGTTTCTGTGAGGACATGTATTGTTTCTGTGAGGACATGTATTGTTTCTGTGAGGACATGTATTATTTCTGGGAGGACATGTATTGTTTCGTGAGGACATGTATTGTTTCTGGGAGGACATGTATTGTTTCTGTGAGGACATGTATTGGTTATGTGAGGACATGTATTGTTTCTGTTAGGACATGTATTGTTTCTGGGAGGACATGTATTGGTTCTGTGAGGACATGTATTGTTTCTGGGAGGACATGTATTGTTTCTGTGAGAACATGTATTGTTTCTGTGAGGACATGTATTGGTTCTGTGAGGACATGTATTGTTTCTGTGAGGACATGTATTGTTTCTGTGAGGACATGTATTGGTTCTGTGAAGACATGTATTGTTTCTGTGAGGACATGTATTGTTTCTGGGAGGACATGTATTGTTTCTGTGAGGACATGTATTGGTTCTGTGAGGACATGTATTGTTTCTGGGAGGACATGTATTGTTTCTGGAGGACATGTATTGTTTCTGTGAGGACATGTATTGGTTCTGTGAGGACATGTATTGTTTCTGTGAGGACATGTATTGGTTCTGTGAGGACATGTATTGTTTCTGTGAGGACATGTATTGTTTCTGTGAGGACATGTATTGTTTCTGTGAGGACATGTATTGGTTCTGTGAGGACATGTATTGTTTCTGTGAGGACATGTATTGTTTCTGTGAGGACATGTATTGGTTCTGTGAGGACATGTATTGGTTCTGGGAGGACATGTATTGTTTCTGTGAGAACATGTATTGTTTCTGTGAGGACATGTATTGGTTCTGTGAGGACATGTATTGTTTCTGTGAGGACATGTATTGTTTCTGGGAAGACATGTATTGTTTCTGGGAGGATATGTATTGGTTCTGGGAGGACATGTATTGGTTCTGGGATGACATGTATTGTTTCTGTGAGGACATGTATTGTTTCTGTGAGGACATGTATTGTTTCTGGGAGGACATGTATTGTTTCTGTGAGGACATGTATTGGTTCTGGGAGGACATGTATTGTTTCTGGGAGGACATGTATTGTTTCTGTGAGGACATGTATTGTTTCTGTGAGGACATGTATTGTTTCTGGGAGGACATGTATTGTTTCTGTGAGGACATGTATTGTTTCTGTGAGGACATGTATTGGTTCTGGGAGGACATGTATTGTTTCTGTGAGGACATGTATTGTTTCTGGGAGGACATGTATTTCTGGAGGACATGTATTGGTTCTGGGAGGACATGTATTGTTTCTGTGAGGACATGTATTGTTTCTGTGGGGACATGTATTGTTTCTGGGAGGACATGTATTGTTTCTGGGAGGACATGTATTGGTTCTGTGAGGACATGTATTGGTTCTGGGAGGACATGTATTGTTCCTGGGAGGACATGTATTGGTTCTGGGAGGACATGTATTGTTTCTGAGGACATGTATTGTTTCTGGAGGACATGTATTGTTCCTGGGAGGACATGTATTGGTTCTGGGAGGACATGTAGTGGTTCTGGGAGGACATGTATTGTTTCTGTGAGGACATGTATTGTTTCTGGGAGGACATGTATTGTTTCTGTGAGGACATGTATTGGTTCTGGGAGGACATGATTGTTTCTGGGAGGACATGTATTGTTTCTGTGAGACATGTATTGTTTCTGTGAGGACATGTGTTGTTTCCTTGGAGGACATGTATTGTTTCTGTGAGGACATGTATTGGTTCTGGGAGGACATGTATTGTTTCTGTAAGGACATGTATTGGTTCTGGGAGGACATGTATTGTTTCTGTGAGGACATGTATTGGTTCTGGGAGGACATGTATTGTTTCTGGGAGGACATGTATTGTTTCTGTGAGGACATGTATTGTTTCTGGGAGGACATGTATTGTTTCTGTGAGGACATGTATTGTTTCTGGGAGGACATGTATTGTTTCTGGAGGACATGTATTGGTTCTGGGAGGAATGTAT
This sequence comes from Arion vulgaris, assembly GCA_020796225.1. Classification (NCBI taxonomy): domain Eukaryota; kingdom Metazoa; phylum Mollusca; class Gastropoda; order Stylommatophora; family Arionidae; genus Arion; species Arion vulgaris. The sequence continues at coordinate 11,763 of JADZMA010000128.1, forward strand.
TGTTTCTGTGAGGACATGTATTGTTTCTGGGAGGACATGTATTGTTTCTGGGAGGACATGTATTGTTTCTGTGAGGACATGTATTGTTTCTGGGAGGACATGTATTGTTCTGTGAGGACAATGTATTGTTTCTGGGAGGACATGTATTGATTCTGGGAGGACATGTATTGGTTCTGGGAGGACATGTATTGTTTCTGTGAGGACATGTATTGTTTCTGTGAGGACATGTATTGTTTCTGGGAGGACATGTATTGTTTCTGGGAGGACATGTATTGGTTCTGTGAGGACATGTATTGGTTCTGGGAGGACATGTATTGGTTCTGGGAGGACATGTATTGGTTCTGGGAGGACATGTATTGTTTCTGTGAGGACATGTATTGTTTCTGGGAGGACATGTATTGTTCCTGGGAGGACATGTATTGGTTCTGGGAGGACATGTATTGGTTCTGGGAGGACATGTATTGTTTCTGTGAGGACATGTATTGTTTCTGTGAGGACATGTATTGTTTCTGGGAGGACATGTATTGTTTCTGTGAGGACATGTATTGTTCCTGGGAGGACATGTATTGTTTCTGGGAGGACATGTATTGTTTCTGTGAGGACATGTATTGTTTCTGTGAGGACATGTGTTGTTTCTGGGAGGACATGTATTGTTTCTGTGAGGACATGTATTTGTTCTGGGAGGACATGTATTGTTTATGGTAAGTGACATGTTGGTTCTGGAGGACATGTATTGTTTCTGTGAGGACATGTATTGGTTCTGGGAGGACATGTATTGTTTCTGGGAGGACATGTATTGTTTCTGTGAGGACATGTATTGTTTCTGGGAGGACATGTATTGTTTCTGTGAGGACATGTATTGTTTCTGGGAGGACATGTATTGTTTCTGGGAGGACATGTATTGGTTCTGGGAGGACATGTATTGTTTATGTGAGGACATGTATTGTTTCTGTGAGGACATGTATTGTTTCTGGGAGGACATGTATTGTTTCTGTGAGGACATGTATTGTTTCTGTGAGGACATGATTGGTTCTGGGAGGACATGTATTGGTTCTGGGAGGACATGTATTGGTTCTGTGAGGACATGTATTATTTCTGGGAGGACATGTATTGTTTCTGGGAAGACATGTATTGTTTCTGTGAGGACATGTATTGTTTCTGGAAGGACATGTATTGTTTCTGTGAGGACATGTATTGTTTCTGTGAGGACATGTATTGTTTCTGTGAGGACATGTATTGTTTCTGTGAGGACATGTATTGTTTCTGTGAGGACATGTATTGTTTCTGTGAGGACATGTATTGTTTCTGGGAGGACATGTATTGTTTCTGTGAGGACATGTATTGTTTCTGTGAGGACATGTATTGTTTCTGTGAGGACATGTATTGTTTCTGGGAGGACATGTATTGTTTCTGGGAGGACATGTATTGTTTCTGTGAGGACATGTATTGTTTCTGTGAGGACATGTATTGTTTCTGTGAGGACATGTATTGTTTCTGTGAGGACATGTATTGTTTCTGGGAGGACATGTATTGTTTCTGGGAGGACATGTATTGTTTCTGGGAGGACATGTATTGTTTCTGGGAGGACATGTATTGGTTCTGGGAGGACATGTATTGTTTCTGGGAGGACATGTATTGTTTCTGGGAGGACATGTATTGGTTCTGGGAGGACATGTATTGGTTCTGTGAGGACATGTATTGGTTCTGGGAGGACATGTATTGGTTCTGGGAGGACATGTATTGGTTCTGGGAGGACATGTATTGTTTCTGGGAGGACATGTATTGGTTCTGGGAGGACATGTATTGTTTCTGTAAGGACATGTATTGGTTCTGGGAGGACATGTATTGTTTCTGGTAGGACATGTATTGTTTCTGGGAGGACATGTATTGTTTCTGGGAGGACATGTATTGTTTCTGTGAGACATGCTATGGTTCTGGGAGGACATGTATTGCTTCTGTGAGGACATGTATTGGTTCTGGGAGGACACGTATTTTGCTTGTTAGGTGTTCGGCTTCACCTGTACTTCTGGAGGTTTCTGAGGCTGCGATGTTGTTTTTGACTTGAGTGATGATACCTGCTCTGTGTCCCTCTCCATCCAGTCTGTATGTCTCATAGCCTCTGATGAGAAGGGCAGTTTGTATTTAGATGTGTTTCCTGTATGCAGATGATGTCGATCTGTTGTTCGTGAGAATTTTTGCAAATCGAGTTTCTTTCTGGCAACACCTTCTGCATTCCATTGCATGATCTTTAGTGTGATGTTCTTGTTTTGACCAGATGCAGTACTCTGCTTAATCCCGGTTCTTCGATGCGCAGAGCTACTGTCAGTAGCTTGGGGTGGATCCCTTCGAGACTTGGGATCCATCACTGCTTCCGCTTGGCAGCAGTCCACAGGAGCAACCCCATATCTTAGTATATGTTTGAGCATACTCATTAACCGTATTGTGCGTTGATGTCTTTTTCCATTTCTGGGTGCCCACACCATGCTGGCTGACATGTCCATATTCGGTGGGAAGTTAGAGTCTTCCTATCCATGTTCTGGTGCTTCCCAACACTGCTTGCCAGGCATCACAAGTTTTTGGGAGTTTCCTTATCCGAGCCGGGGCTCAAAAGGGAAGAAATGTATAGTAACAATGCGATCTACAAGGCGTGTCGAAGAGGCGACTGAGGTAGGGGCATATGGAAAATAGCCTAGTGAATATAAAGCGTTGCAGAAATCGGATGTGTTGACCTACTTGTAATCAGGATGAAAACACCAGCACACAAAACCCGTCATTGTTCTACGTCTTCAACTATTCGAGGTCAACATGTAAAAAGGAATTTGAGGATTCCATAAAATAAATAATTTTCAAAAATCAAAACGAATCTAGATCAAATACTTTATTTGTCTTTATTTCCAACACTGTCTTCAACTTTGTTAATTGTATCTGTTTATTTGTTTACACAAGAATCATGGTATCTATGTTGTAACAAAATGTGCTAGACATAAGCATACAGAACTCAGCAATACACAAAACAACAACGTTTAAGATGTGCATCAGTAAAGTTACACATCACAGATTCAAAGTACATTCTTAAGAAAACCAAGAAATATATTATACAGCAGCGCTATCTTACACGGGGACGGCGGGCGCCATTGGGAACGTGTTATACATTCATGGCGCCCTATTTTACCCCGCCAGCTTTAGATCTAATCATATTTCAAGAAAAGACAATTTTTCTGCTTTTTTTATTCTTAGATCCCATAAACCAGATCTTCCTCTCTTGCAATCTTGTTTTATTTTGTAACCATTCTACTGTCCCCTAGCACCACCATTTGTTTTTTTTCACTGGAATAAGCGTCGGCACCGCAACCACATTAATATTACTATTATTATTAATAGTAGTAGCAGTAGTAGTAGTAGTAGTAGTAGTAGCAGTAGTAGTATTAGTAGTTGTAGCAGTAGTAGTAATGGTAGTAGAGTAGAGTAATAGTAGCAGTAGTGGTAGTAGTGAGTATGCAGTAGAGTAGTAATGGCAGCATTAGTAGTAATAGTAGTAGTAGTGGTAGTAGTAGTAGTGGTAGTAGTAGAGTTGCAGCAGTAGCAGGAGTAGTAGTAGTAATAGTAGTAGTAGTAGTAGTAGTAGTATTAGTAGTAGTAGTAGTAGTATTACTAGTAGTAGTAGTAGTAGTATTACAATCGTCACATGGCGCCACTTACTACACAAACATCAGACAGATGTGCATCAATATATAAAAACGTTAGACAGTGCTGCTATACAGTCTATGTAGAAACAAGGACTATACCTAGAGACATACACTACGGTAATTAAATGAAAAGTTGTATGGTGTTCTCCTGGTTAACGTACACATCATCATCATCATCATCATCATCAGGAGGAAATAGAAGAGACTAAGTAAGTACAATGTATGTAGTGTCATAAATAATATTGTCAAGTCTAGTTAAACTTGTATTATATGTTTAGTTATGTTTGTTTTAACTTTGGTTGTCTGTTATAAGTTTAGTTATATTTGTTTTAACTTTGATTGTCTGTTGTTTAGTTTTGTTTAGTTAATTGTGTATTGTAAGTTTAGTTACGTGCGTGTTATTAGTTTAATAATGAGTGTATTGTAAGTGTAGTTACGTGCGTGTTATAAGTTTAGCGATGTGCGTGATGTATGTATTACGTGCGCTTTTTTTTAATTTGTGCACCTTGTGGGTGTAGTTATGTGCGTGTTATAATTTGGGGGCGATGTCGTGATGTAAGTGTAGTTACGTGCCCCTTTGTTTGTTTAGTAATTTTACCTTGAAGTGTAGTTATGTGCGTGTACTGTGTTTTATTGTAAAGTATGATTGTGTATCGTTAAGGTTCAGTATTGAGTAGAAATGGGAAATGTTTATCTGACAGTTGGTCACAGGGGGATCTCTATCTGTCAGCCTATTGGTCTAATTTTCATTTCAGAAGAACTAGAAGAGGGTGTATTGACCAGTAATGAATCCCACATTAACCCTTTTCCGCATTTTTCCCTAAAACCCCCCATACCCCGGGTTCAGATTACCGAGTGACATCCCCCTGTACCCCCAAACACCATGGTACTTTTGGCGATTTGAAGGGTATTTGGGCTTGTCTTTACGACAAAAGTTCGTTGTTGTGCTGAGATAATAAACGGGTTCTCCAGCAGATCCAGGAAACCCCTCAACCTGCAATTGGTAATTCTCACGCTCAAGAAGTCGGAAACGGGAGTAAGTCGCGGGTATTTGGTACCATTAACAGTTGTCTACCCTTAATTGGTATCGTCGTTGAGATGTTAATTGATGAATCTTTTCTTTTCCCGGGAACCCAAGTTGCCAGTGATGTCCCCAAATCCATATTTGTAATCAACCCATTTACGATAGAAATCTACGTTTTGAGTCACACGTCTTTGGTTGACAATCCACCCCTTTCCATCTGTCTGTGTGTTACATAAGACTTCATCCCATCTGCTAGCGGCCACTGTCCTGGGTTCGTTAGATTTTAATTTTTGAAAAAGCTTTTGGCGGCAAAATCTGGACATTTTATTGAAAAACATTTTCCCGGATATCTGGACATGTCAGGTTGCAAACATTTTGGTGGAATCTGGACATTTCAAGTTGTGAACACTTGGCGGAAAGATCGGGACATTTAAATTTATCATTGTTTTTTTTTCCAAAACATTAACCAAAACCCTCGGACAAAAAAAATAGCAACAAGTAAAAAAAAAAAATGAACAAGAAAAAGAATAAACAAATATATAAATTATATGATAGGTTAATCCTTCCCTTCCCTTTTTCTTTCCCTTCTTTTCCTTCATTTTGTCTATATCTGTAGCGTAGATTCTTGTAATAGGGAAAGGGGGTTGAGATTTTCGGACATATAAAAAAAAAAACATGAAGGGCTGGAAAAAAAACCATCAGGGGGTGGATACCGGAAAAGAGAAGAAGAAAAGGCCACAGAAAGATGGATTCAGGATGTAATTGAGGGTTTGATAAGGGCCTGCAGGGGGACATCGGCCTATGAGAGAGAAAATTCCGGAGGACTTTTGGGGGTGGCAAAGTTCTGCCCCAGGACAAGCTATCTAATGATGATGATGAGACTCTTGCATAGTGGGACGGTTTAAATTAATGGATAATCTTGGCCTAGCTATTCAGATAAAAGGGAGGTTGTTTGGGCTAAACCCCCATCTCATCGTTCACCCCCGGGGAAAAATTGACGCCCCTAGCTCAAGCAATCAGGATTTAGAAATTTAAAATTTAAACCCTTTCTGTCTTACAGTCGGGAAAAGCTCCCGGAAATTTTTTTTTAAATTTGATTTATTTATTTGTTTCTTGAACTGTTTTATTGTATTTGGTATAGAGAGTTCCATGTATCTTACTATCTTGTACTGTTTTATTTTTTGGTATAGGGGTTCATGTATTTTATTTTTTGCTGTTTTATTGTAGTTAGATGGGGAGTTCATGTATCTTACTTTTTTGTCTTTTTTATTGTAGTTTATAGAGAGTTCTGTGTATCTTGCTTTCTTGTACTGTTTTATTGTATTTGGCATAGGGGTTCTGTATCTTCTTTCTTGTTTTTTTTATTGTAGTTAGATGGGGAGTTCTATGTATCTTACTTTTTTTCCCTGTTTTATTGTAGTTGGCATAGGGGTTCTGTGTATCTTCTTTCTTGTCTGTTTTATTGTAGTTAGGGGGGTTCCCCAATGTATTTTATTTTCTTGTCTGTTTTATTGTAGTTGGTATAGGGGTTCTGTGTATCTTACTTTTTTTGTCTTTTTTTTATTGTAGGGGGAGAGTTCTGTGTATTTTTCTTTTTTTGAAATTGTTTTATTGTATTTGGCATAGAGAGTTCTGTGTATTTTATTTTTTGTACTGTTTTATTGTAGTTAGATAAAAATTTTATGTATCTTATTTTCTTTGCTGTTTTATTGTAGTTGGGTATAGAGATTTCCCTTTTATCTTACTTTTTTTAAAATTTTTTTAAATTTTTTTGGGCATAGAGAGTTCTGTGTATCTTACTTTCTTGAAATTTTTTTATTGTAGTTAGATAGGAGTTCATGTATCTTACTTTCTTGTACTTTTTTAAATTGAAGTTGGATAGGGGTTTTGTATCTTACTTTCTTGTACTGTTTTATTGTAGTTAGATGGGGAGTTCTTTTATCTTATTTTCTTGTACTTTTTTATTGTAGTTGGTAAGAGTTCTGTGTATCTTACTTTTTTTGTCCCTTTTTATTGTAGCGGGTTTAGAGAGTTCTTTTATCTTACTTTCTTGCTTTTTTTGAAAGTTTATGAGAGTTTCATGTTCTTACTTTCTTGTACTTTTTTTTATTGTAGTTGGTATAGGGGCCCCTTTATTTTTATTTTTCTTGTACTGTTTTATTGTATTTGGGGTTGAGAGTTCTTGTATCTTACTTTCTTGTACCGTTTTTTGTAGTTAATAGAGTTCTATGTATCTTACTTTCTTTACTTTTTTATTGTAGTTGGTATAGAGAGTTCTATGTATCTTCCTTTACTGTTTTATTGTATTTGGCATGGGGGTTCTATGTATCTTTATCTTTATGTTTTATTGTAGTTGGTATAGATAGTTCTTTTATCTTTTTTTGTACTGTTTTATTGTATTTGGAAGAGTTCCATGTATTTTAAATATTTGGGGTACTGTTTTATTGTATTTGGTATAGAGATTTCCCATGTATTTTACTTTTTTGGGTACTTTTTTTTATTTTTTTTGGAAAAGGGGTTCTATGTATCTTACTTTCTTGTACTGTTTTTTGTTTTGGTATAGGGGTTCTTTTATCTTACTTTCTTGCTTTTTTTTTGTAGTTATATAAAGAGTTCTTATTTTACTTTTTTTGTACTGTTTTATTGTATTTGGTATAGGGGTTCTATGTATCTTATTTTCTTGTACTTTTTTATTGTAGTTGTTATAGAGAGTTCTATGTATCTTACTTTTTACTTTTTATTGTTTTTGGGCATAGAGGGGTTCCATGTATCTTACTATCTTGTACTGTTTTATTGTTTTGGTATAGGGGTTCTATTTTCCCTTTTTTGCTGTTTTATTGTAGTTGGATGGGGGTTCTATGTATCTTTTTCTTGTACTGTTTTATTGTGGTTGGTATAGGGGGGTTCTGTGTATCATTTTCTTTTTACTTTTTTATTGTATTTGGGTAGGAGTTCTGTGTATCTTACTTTTTTTTGTACTGTTTTATTGTGGTTAGATGGGGAATTCTTTTATCTTACTTTTTTTGTACTTTTTTATTGTAGTTGGCATAGAGAGTTCTGTGTATTTTTACTTTCTTGTACTGTTTTTTAAAATTTAAATTTGGGATTTTCTTTTATTTTCTTTTTTTGTACTGTTTTATTGTATTTTGGTATAGGGGTTCTGTGTATCTTATTTTTGTACTTTTTTATTGTAGCTTGTAGAGAGTTCTGTGTATCTTCTTTCTTTTTTTATTGTTTTTGGGTATGAGGGTTCTTTGTATCTTATTTTTTTGTACTGTTTTTTTTTAAGTTAGATGGGGAAATTTCTATGTATCTTGTTTTTTGTACTGTTTTTTTTGTTTTGGGAAAGAGTTCTGTGTATCTTCTTTCTTTGCTGTTTTATTGTTTTTGGCATAGGGGTTCGGGGTATCTTACTTTCTTGTACTGTTTTATTGTAGTTAGATGGGGGTTCTATGTATCATTTTCCCTTGTACTGTTTTATTGTAGTTGGCATAGGGGTTTTTATCTTCTTTTTTTGCTGTTTTATTGTATTAGATGGGAGTTCTATGTAACTTTTGTACTGTTTTTTGTAGTTTATAGGGGTTCTGTGTATTTTCTTTTGTACTGTTTTATTGTAGCTGGTGTAGAGAGTTCTTTTATCTTACTTTTTTGGGACTGTTTTTTGTAGTTGGTATAGAGAGTTTCATGTATCTTATTTTCTTGTACTTTTTTATTGTAGTTGGTATAGGGGTTCCATGTATCTTACTTTCTTGTACTGTTTTATTGTAGTTGGTATAGAAGTTCATATCTTACTTTCTTGTCCCCGTTTTTGTTATTAAAATAGAGAGTTTTTTATGTATCTTACTTTCTTGTACTGTTTTATTGTAGTTGGCATAGGGGTTCCCCATGTATCTTACTTTCTTTCTGTTTTATTGTATTTGGTATAGAGAGTTCTTTTATCTTTCATCTTGTACTGTTTTTTTTAAATTTGGGTTAGGGGTTCTATGATCTTACTTTTTGTACTGTTTTTTGTTTTGGCATAGGGGTTCTATGTATCTTAATATTTGTATTTTTATTGTATTTGGGATAGATATTTTCTATGTATCTTCTTTTTTGTCTTTTTTATTGTATTTGGTATAGAGGTTCCATTTTCCTTCCCTTTTTTGTCTTTTTTTATTGTTTTGGTATAGAATTTCCCATGTATCTTTTTTTCTTTGCTGTTTTATTGTATTTGGCATAGGGGTTCTATGTATCTTACTTTTTAACTGTTTTATTGTAGTTGGTTAGAAGTTTTTGTATCTTATTTTTTGTACTGTTTTATTGTAGTTTAAAAAGAGTTCTATGTATCTTACTTTTTTTTGTACTGTTTTTTGTATTTGGTATAGAGAGTTCTATGTATCTTACTTTCTTGTACTGTTTTATTGTATTGTTATAGAAGTTCTGTATTTTATTTTTGTACTGTTTTTTGTTTTGGAAAGGGGTTTCTGTATCTTACTATCTTGTCTTTTTATTGTAGTTGGTATAGAATTCCCAATGATCTTACTATTTTTAATTGTTTTTTGAAATTGGTATAGGGGTTCCATTTATCTTTTTTTGTACTGTTTTATTGTATTTGGCATAGAGAGTTCTATGTATCTTACTTTCTTGCTGTTTTTTGTAGTTGGTATAAAATTTTCTATGTATTTTTACTTTCTTGAAATTTTTTTATTGTGGTTATATAGGGGTTCCCTTGTGCCTTACTTTCTTGACTTTTTTTTATTGTTTTTGGGTAAGAGATTTCCCATGTATCTTACTATCTTGTCTGTTTTATTGTAGTTGGTATAGGGGTTCTATGTTCTTATTTTCCCTTGTACTGTTTTATTGTATTTGGCATAGAGAGTTCTATGTATTTTAAATATCTTGTACTTTTTTTTATTGTAGTTGGTATATTTTCATGTTTTTAATATCTTGAAAATTTTTATTGAGTTGGATATTTTTTTTGTATCTTACTATCTTGCTTTTTTATTGTAGTTGGCATAGAGAGTTCTATGTATCTTACTTTTTTTTGTACTGTTTTATTGTAGTTGGTATGGGGTTCTATGTATCTTACTTTTTTGGGTTTTTTGTTTTGGAAGAGGTTTCTGTATCTTCTTTCTTGCTTGTTTTTTTTAGTTGGTATAGAGGTTTTTATGATTTTTACTTTCTTGTACTTTTTATTGTGGCGGGTTTGGGGGTTTCCCATGTATCACTTTTTTTTTTTTTATTGTAGTTGGTATGGGAGTTCTATGTATCTTACTTTCTTTGTTTTTTATTGTAGTTTTAAAAGGGGGTTCCTTGTATCTTACTTTTGTTTTTTTTTGTTTTTGGCTTTAGAGTTTCATGTTATCTTCTTTTTTTGAAATTGTTTTATTGTAGTTGGTATAGGGGTTTTTGTATCTTACTTTCTTGTACTGTTTTATTGTATTTGGCATAGGGGTTCTTTTATTTTACTTTCTTGTACTGTTTTATTGTGGTTTTTGAAGTTTCATGTATCTTACTTTCTTGTACTGTTTTTTGTTTTTTGGGGTGGGGGAATTTTCTGTGTGTCTTACTTTTTTCCCGATGTTTCTTTGGGAAAAGGTTATTTTACATCAGTATATCATATTCAATGCAATGTTGTATGTTGTTCTGTTTTAACATCATATTCCATTCAATGTTGTATTTTTTTCTGTATTCTACATCATATTCCATTCAATGTTGTATGTTTTCTGTATCTTTATCATATTCCATTCAATGTTGTATGTTGTTCGGGTATGCTATATCATTTTCCCATTCAATTTTTGTATGTTGTTCTGATGCTACATCATATTCCATTCAATGTTGTTTTGTTGTTCTGTATTCTCATCATATTATTCAATGTTGTTGTTTTCTGTATGCTACATCATATTCCTTTCAATGTTGTATGTTGTTTTTATTCTCATCATATTTCATTCAATGTTGATGGTGTTCTGTATGCTATATCTTTTTCCCTTTCAATGGTATGTTGTTTTTGTATGCTCATCATATTCCTTTCCCAATGTTGTATGTTGTTCTGTATGCTATTTTCAATTCCATTCAATGTTGTATGTTGTTCTGTATTCTACATCATATTCCATTCAATGTTGTATGTTGTTCTGTATGCTACATCATATTTCATTCAATGTTGTATGTTTTCCCTTATGCATATCATATTCCATTCAATGTTGTATGTTGTTCTTTTGCTATATCATATTCCATTCAATTTTTGTATTTTTTCTGTATGCTCATCATATTCCATTCAATTTTTAGGGTTTTTCTGTTTCTAATCATATTTAAATTCAATGTTGTATGTTTTTCCCCGTATTCTTTTCATATTCCACCAATGTTGTATTTTTTCTGTATTCTACATCATATTCCATTCAATTTTGTATGTTGTTTGTATTCTACATCATATTCCATTCAATGTTGTATGTTGCCCCTGTATTTTTTAATCAAAATTCCATTCAATGTTGTATGTTGCCCCTGTTTTCCCCACATCATATTTCATTCAATGTTGTTATTTTTCCCTGTATTCTACATCATATTCCATTCAATGTTGTATGTTGTTCTGTATTCTACATCATTTTCCCCATTCAATGTTGTATGTTGTTCTGTATTCACATCATTTTCCCATTCAATTTGTATTTTTGTTTTGTATGCTATATCATATTCCATTCAATGTTGTATTTTGTTCTGTATGTTATATCATATTCCATTCAATGTTGTATGTTGTTCTGTATGCTATATCATATTCCTTTTCAATGTTGTATGTTGTTCTTATGCTATATCATATTCCATTCAATGTTGTATGTTGTTTTTATGCTATATCATATTTCATTCAATGTTGTATGTTGTTCTGTATGCTATATCATATTTCATTCAATGTTGTATGGTGTTCTGTATGCTATATCATATTCCATTCAATGTTGTATTTGTTCTTTGCTATATCATATTTCATTCAATGTTGTATGTTGTTCTGTATGCTATATCATTTTCCCTTCAATGTTGTATGTTGTTCTGTATGCTATATCATTTTCCCCATTCAATGTTGTATTTTTTCTGTATGCTTTTCAATTTTTTCAATGTTGTATGTTGTTTTTGTATGCTACATCATTTTCCCCATTCAATTTGTATGTTGTTCGTTTTACATCATATTCCATTCAATGTTGTATGTTTTCTTATGCTCCCAATCATATTCCATTCAATGTTGTATGTTGTTCTGTATGCTATATCATATTCCATTCAATGTTGTATGGTGTTCTGTATGCTATATCATATTCCATTCAATGTTGTATGTTGTTCTGTATGCTAATCATTTTCCCATTCAATGTTGTATTTTTGTTCTGTATGCTCATCATATTCCATTCAATGTTGTATGTTGTTCTGTATGCTATATCATTTTCCCTTTTCAATGTTTGTATGTTGTTTTTATGCTATATCATTTCCATTCAATTTTGTATTTTTTCTGTATGCTATATCATATTCCATTCAATTTGTATGTTTTTCTGTATGCTATATCATATTCCATTCAATGTTGTATGTTGTTTGTATGTATATCATATTCCTTTTCAATGTTGTATGTTGTTCTGATCCCACATCATTTTCCTTTTCAATGTTGTATGTTGTTCTGTATGCTATTCATATTCCATTCAATGTTGTATTTTTCTGTACTATACTTATTCCATTCAATGTTGTATGTTTTTTTATATATAGGGAGTCTCGGGTGACGAAGGGGTTAATCATTTATCATGTGTTCTGAAGGTGGGATTTCGAATACAGACCGTGGGGTTTTGGGTTTCCCGACTTTTTCCCTGAAAACATCTAGTATTGTTCCAAGAGATACAACTTTCTGCAGATGGGGTATCATTCCCAGAGGGATACCGAACCATATGATGAAACCCGAAGCAATGAAGTCAATCCTTTCTTTTTCGCTGATTAAAGAATCACAAAGTTGGGCAGCAAATGGTTTTTTTCTCTCTTGTGATGACCCGACTGATGTAAATGATTTCCCCCTAAATTCTGCAACATTTTTTTTAAAACTTACTCATTGGGAAAACCCCCATTAATGCAGCATTAGCATGGGTGCGTGTTTCGTCACATCTTCCCCCGCGCCATTTCGAACTCTGGTGCTTATCCTTTTGGGGAAAGTAATTTTGTCAGCCTTTGGCTGTCCCCAGCCGAACTGCAATGCGGAGGTTGCTTTTTTTTGGGGAGCTAAATTTTTAAAAACCTTCCCCCCCGGGTTGTTAAACGTCTTCTGTCCCGGTTACCAAATTTTTTTGGGGGCTAATTGGTTGGCCTGTCGTCCCGTTTTTTACGGTTTGCTCTGCTAGCTTTTTTATTGTCCCCAAAACAACTAAAAGGGGTAGTGGTTCTCTGCGAGGGGAAAAGCGGTTATTGTTCTCTGGGCCGAGACACCATCTTTGGAAATCACCACCACCTTGTCCACCCTTTTTATCTCTTTTTGGGGACTTCTTCGTCCATTTCTACTTTGTCCTCGTCCACCGACTGGGCCCCCCCCTTTTCTCTTCGTCCCTTGGCACTGGATTCAAGCCTCTGTTGGGCTTTCTAATTTTTCTGCACATTTAGCTCAATTTAGGTTTACCACGCCTTTTTCGTCTCTTTTTTTAGCACCGTGCATGTTTCCCCATCCCGGGGGGCTCACCCGTGTATCATCCGTATTTCGTTTCGCTCTACCTTCGTGCCGCTCAACCCTGTCTATCGGGGTTTTTCCCTTTCTCACATGTTATATGGGCCCCGAGACTGTCCCGGACCGGAATTCAATTCGGGGTCCCACCTCGGGGGTCTGAGTTTCGCCCCATGTGGGCCCCCGTCCCCCTTTTCTGGAGCACCCACATCCCTTTTTTTGTTTATTTTTTCAGCTTTTCTCATCGGCCGGGGGAGACGCGTTTAACAGTCACTCTTGGATTCCGCTCGTCTGTGTTGCAGGGGGATCTCATCCAAAAGGAACGGGGGTTTGCCTTAAAACCCTTTTACCAGAGTAGCTCTGCCTCGATTCCCAACCCAGCCAGACAGGAACCGTTGTCTGTTTTGGGGCACCACGTGGAGATGGTGGTAGGATATTGGTTTGTGTCGGGTCAATTTAAACCTGGGGCGACGTTGTCCGTATGCCCTTTTATCCCAACAAAGAGTTCAAGAAAGACAGGGCGCCCTAGGGGAAAAACCCCTAAACTTCACTGAGAGGGGAGGGGGAAATTTTTGGGTTCAATTATATGGGACAATGAGCAGGGTTTCCCAGCAAAAGCGGTATGGAGGGAAATTTTCTTGCAGACTCTTCTGTAACGAATAACGGGGCGAGGTAGATATATAGATATACAAACCATGCCCCACACACACATGAAACATAATGTACACACACACACACACACACACACACAAACCCCTCCTGTAAAACACACAAACACCAAAGCATACTTGCACTCACAAACACACATAAGCATACATGCACACACACACACACACACATGAAGCATACATGTACACACCCCACATGAAAACATACATTTCCACACACACATAAACATACATTTCCCCCACACACAACATGAACATACACGTAAAACACACAGACACACATGGGAAAAAAAACATGTACACACACACAATTTAAACATACATGTAAAACACACATAAAAGCATACAACACACACACACACACACACACACATGAAGCACCCCATGCACTACACACACACATGGGAAAAATTCATCACACACAGACACACATGAAGGGAACCCTGTACACACACACAAAGCAACATGTAAAACACACATAAAACCCCATGCACTCCCCACACACATGGGAAAAATACATGTACACACACACAGGAAACATACATGTAAAAACACATGAAACATCATGACCCCCACACACACACATGAAGCCCTACATGTCACACACACACACATAAACATACATGTAAAACACACATAAACATACATGTAAAACACACATAAAAAATACATGTAAAACACACATGAAACATACATGTAAAACACACACATGAAACATATATGTACACACAAACACATGAAAATATATGTAGACATAAAACATATGAAAAATACATGTAAAAACACACACATGGGAAAAAAAACATGTACACATGGGCTGAGTAAAAAAGAGCTTTTTATGTTATACACATGCTACTCCAGTAGGGGTCCGTTCTAAGGCCCAGAATGGTAATTTGTTATAATCATCCATAGTTTAAGGGTCGTCTAGTCTTAGCATTGATGGCTTTCTGATTGATTGTCTCATCCGTTTCTTCTGTTGATATATGTCTGGTTTATTCAGCTGTATCTGGGGAGCCTTTCCCCTTAAACTTCCCCCTATTTTTCAATTCCAGGTTTTACGGGGAGAACTGTTTTTCGTATAATTTCACTACATGTCGTCACCGATCTTTGCGCTGGTTAGATATTTCAAGAGTAAAATCTGTCAATCTGTCAAATTGTTTTATTTCCAATGGGCCCCAATCTGCTTATCTGGGCCCCCTTTAAGATGGGAAAACAACTACTAAGCAAAATTCCCCAATGCAATATGGGAGCCCAATGATTTTGACTGAAGGATATTAAATACATATGTCGTGAAATGAACACTGCCAACAAATTCAATAATTCAGAAATCCCTAACTTTGGGCAGTAATCTAAATGTTTCAATAATTTTTGAATGTTCCCCAGTTGCTAGGGGTTTTTCCTAAAATGTATTCACAAATTCCCTTTAATGTTCCCAGTTGATAGGTTTTTTCCTAAAAAAAGTATTCCCTAATTCTTGAAAAGTTCCCAGTTGATAGGTTTGTCCTAAAATGTATTCACATAGTTGTTGAATGTTCCCAAATTGATAGGTTTGTCCCAAAATGTATTCACATAATTGTTAAATGTTCCCCGTTGATAGGTTTGTCGTAAAAATTTTTCACATAATTGTTTAAATTTCCCATTGATAGGTTTGTCCTAAAAAGTATTCAAAATTTAAATTTCCCGAACTAGATTACAACAGTCGGCAATAGTTTTGTACTAGACGGTTTTAATAGTCTGCCAGACGGCTTGAATAGTCTGTACTAGGCGGGTGTAAAAAAAAAATGGAAAGGCTTGAAAAATTGGGACTAGATGGTTTTTAAAAGTCTGTACCCCAGACGGCTTGGGAAAAGCCCGTACTAGATGGTTTTTAAAAGTCTGTACTAGACGGCTAGGGAAAAAATCGTACTAAACGGCTGAAATACTGTTTAGATGGTTTTAATAGTCCGTACTAGACGGCGGAATAGTCTGGCCCCCAAGCCAGAATATTTTGTACTAAACGGCTGAAATACTGTACTAAAATGGCGAATAGTCTGGGGAAATGGGGTTTCCGGGTTTTAAGATGGAAGGTGTTGTTTTCTTCCTCTTGCCAGGTCGGTTGATCTGAGACCTAATAATTTCAATCTAAACACCCATATTTTTGGCAACAGAGGATTTATCTGAATATCTGAAATCTCAAGACTTTAAATATATGCACAAAAAAATTAAAAATTTTTTAGGTCATGTGTGATTCCTTATGGGCCTACGGTTGTGAAAGTTTAAATCAACAAAAAAAAATTGATAAGAAACTGGGCAGCTTTTAGAATAAATTATTAAAAATAAAATGGAGTGATTTCGTTTCCCAACAACACAGTGAAGATAGAAACACCAACAACCCATCAAATATTATAAGGAAAAAGAAAGGGGGAAAAAATTTAGGTCATGTTCTTAAAATCAGAAAAAGAGACTAAACGACAAGTCCTTTTGTGGTCACCAGTTGGGGAAAAAAAAAATGGGAGACCAAAGACCACTCCCTTTTTAAAAACCATCCCAAAAAGAAAGTAAACTATTGGGGTGAAAAAACAAGATTTCCAACTGCTAGCAAAAAAACCCTATCACATGGAGATCTAAAAACCCCTGCCCCATTGGGCCCTTTTGGGTCAAAAGGGAAACAACTAAACTAAACTAAACTGAAGGCTAAAAAAGTCTGTACTAAACGGCTGGAATAGTTACATCTGGTTGACACAAACTTGGAAAAACCCTTTATTTACAATGGTGGTCAATAAGTTTGTTTTTCTGTGAAGAGGGGCTTGAGAACGTGACAAAATTTATTTGAGGCAAAAAAATATTTGACAACCCCCCCTTTTGCCGGATGCAGCTTGGGGACATCACTAACCAAATTTATGTAAAAACAGTTTATCAAACCCAAATTTTGTCAAAAAGCTAACGTAGCGAAGGAACGAACCTTTGGGGAACTATTAAACGAATTTTTTTTCAGACCGATCAGACAATCATTTCAACAACAAAAAGAACAGTTACAGCAACACAAAAAAAAAGACTCCAGTTAAAATGTAATGGGGTGTGAATAAACAACGACAAAAAACCCAAGGGTTTACATTCGCTGGGGGAAAACCCCAAAAAAATTTCCATCGACAATCGGGCCCTTAAAATAAGTAATGATTTTACAAACCTATTAGCATTTTTAAAAAAAACGGAAGAAAAACTAATGGGAAAACAAACACAGATGCAATAAAACAAATCAAAAGATAGGGGCAAATGGCGCCAATTTTAAAAAAGCAAACATGTCACCATGAACACAAAAAAAAGCAATGTTTAAAAACCCAAACTTTCTCCCAACATTATGTTCCAATTTCCAAAAACCCGGACGCTGACAACAAATGATAGAAAAAAACTAATTACGACAGAGATGAAGTGTTCCGGGAATGCTGGGGGGAACAAAAAGAGACCGGTTTAGAAAAAGAAGACATACGGAAAAAAAATGTGTACAACATCGGGACTGGGAAATTCATCGAAAAAAACAAATTTAATGGTTCGGTCCCTAAGCTTATCACCTACGGGGCAGTATCCCAAAGAACAATGATGCATCAAAACAATGGATACAAAAAAAGGTTGGGCCCCGGGGGGTTTGGGCCCCCAGAGATAAAAAAAAAGGGGCAAAAGAAAAAATTTACGAAGCGCCGAAGGACTCGTTCTTTTTCTCTCTCTCTCACACCCCCTCTCTCTCTCTTCTCTTCTTCTCTGTTCATTCTTCACGGTCAATTTTTTCATTCTTCCCCCTTTAAAATATAAGATCCTTTGAACATTTCACGGAGCACATAAACGTCCTGGGACGGCATTTTACACGTTTTAAAAACCGTATCAGGTTGGCCTTTGCCAATGTTCGGGTCTCGACAGCCTGGCCCAAATTTTGCATTGTCGGCCTTTCTTTCTGACCACTTTGAGTTTATTCTGGGGGAGGAACATTTTTCAGCCTTTTTAGGCGCAAGTCGGCACGTGGAAATTTTGGGTTTCTACCCGCATTTTCCCTTGGTCCCGGGAAAACCGGACTGGGGCTAAGCACAAAAAAATGTAGAGGGGCATTTCAATCGGCGCTGGGGCCGTAACTGAGATTTTTTTCTTAAGCCAAAATTTTTCCCCCCTCAGATCTTCCCCTGGATGTTATTGTTTTAGCCACAGTACCTTGCCCGGGTTTTCCCAAAGGGGGGCAGTCCCGTTAGGCATGACCCCCCTCCCGTTCTTCCGTGGATGTTAGTTGTTTTGCAACAGTACCTTGCCCGGGTTTTCACAGGGGGGGCAGTTTTTGTTAAACACTAAAAACCAACTTTGGATTTCCCCCTTAGCTAACCTTTTCCCATTAAATATATCTGCGCTTAGTCTTTTATGGGTTTCCGTAAACCCCATGTGCGCAGTACATATCTGCCTTAGCCTTTTATATGGAGTTTTCCCCAATCTTCCCCTGTGTCGACATGATACATATCTGCGCTTGGGGCCGATATGGGGGTTTACCGCAAAACTTCCCCCTGTCGACATGATACATATCTGCGCTTAGCCTTTTATATGGAGTTTGCAAAACTTCCCTTTTCGACATGATACATATCTACGCTTAGCCTTTTTTTATGGGTTTTTCCGCAATCTTCCCCTGTGTCGACCGGGGGCATATCTACGCAACCTTTTATATGGGTTTTCCGCAATCTTCCCCTTTTCGACATGATACATATCTGCGCTTTGCCCGATATGGGTTATTAAAACTTCCCTGTTCGACATGATACATATCTGCGCTTGGGCCTTTTATATGGAGTTTACCGCAACCCTTCCCCTGTGTCGACATGATACATATCTGCGCTTAGCCTTTTTTATGGAGTTTACCGCAATCTTCCCATTTTTCGACATGATACATATCTACCTTTGCCTTTGATATGGAGTTTACCCAAAAACTTCCCCTGTGTCGACATGATACATATCTACGCTTAGCCTTTGATATGGGTTTTTCCCCTCTTTTCCCCTTGTCGACATGATACATATCTGCGCTTTTGCCTTTGATATGGGGTTTCCGCAATCTTCCCCTGTGTCGAATTGATACATATCTGTTTTGCCTTTTATATGGGTTTACCCAATCTTTCCCCTGTGTCGACATGATCATATCTACGCTTAGCCTTTGATATGGAAATTTTCCCAACCCCCATTTTCGACATGAACATATCTGCCTAGCCTTTTTTATGGAGTTTACCGCAATCTTCCCCTGTGTCGACATGATACATATCTGCGTTTGCCTTTTATATGGAGTTTTCCGCAAACTTCCCATGTGTCGACATGATACATATCTGCGCTTGCCTTTGATATGGGTTTACCGCAATCTTCCCATGTGTCGACATGATACATATCTACGCTTAGCCTTTGATATGGAGTTTACCCAAAACTTCCCCTGTGTCGACATGAACATATCTACGTTGGGCCCTTTTATATGGGTTTTCCGCAATCTTCCCCTTTTCGACGATACATAAACTGCGCTTTGCCTTTGATATGGGTTTCCGCAATCTTCCCATGTGTCGACATGATACATATCTACGCTTAGCCTTTGATATGGGGGTTTCCCAATCTTCCCATGTGTCGACATGATACCCAAACTTGGGTTGGGCCCTTTTTAAAATGGAGTTTACCGCAACCCTTCCCCTTTTCGACATGATACATATCTGCGCTTAGCCTTTTATATGGAGTTTACCGCAATCTTCCCATGTGTCGACATGATACATATCTGCGCTTAGCCTTTGATATGGAGTTTACCGCAATCTTCCCATGTGTCGACATGATACATATCTACGCTTAGCCTTTGATATGGAGTTTACCGCAATCTTCCCATGTGTCGACATGATACATATCTGCGCTTAGCCTTTGATATGGAGTTTACCGCAATTTTCCCCATGTGTCGACATGATACATTACAACGTTTTCATGGACACTTGCCGGAACTTTTATTGTGCTTCGAGACTGGTCGGACAAGCAGCTACACTTGGGCACATGGCTCCATGTTTCGCCCCATGTGAGCTCACGTCTCTACTATGGATGCACCTCTCATCCCTACATGTTCGACTCTACGCTTTTACCATCGGCCGGGAGGCTGATAATTGTGGTGCGAGCGTTGTGTTCACATTTAAGGTGCCTCGAGACTGCCCTGACACGCAGCTCGACTCGGTTGCAGAGCTCCACGTTTCGTCCCATTTGGGGCCACATCTCTACTCAGGATGCACCTCTCATCCGTTTAATTTTGGTGCGGTCATTTACTCCGGGGGAGTTAGTATTCGTTCGCAGACGACTCGTACACTGCTGTTTCTTACTTTTCTGCAACTTGGGCAAATTTTTTATCGGACATCGGCCAGGACAGGAGATGCTTGCATTTTTCGTATTTTTGGACATACTTTGCTTTCCCGAGCTTGCACTATCACTACCAGTAGCTCTCCCTCGATTCCTGCCCCCTTAACCAGACCGGAACCAAAGTCTGTTACCAAGGTCACAGCGTGGAGGTGGAGCACAGGGTCTAGATTAGTGCCAGCTCCACTAATCCTGGCGCGGCGTTGTCCCCATGCGACTTTGTCCCCAATGGCTCGTTCTAGAAATCTCTTCTCATACTGACGCTGTGAGGGAAAACAGAATTGGAGAAAAGAAAGAAAGAAAGTGAATGAATAATGCATTTAGAGACAGGTTCCCTAACTTTGGCTTGCACGTCATTTAATTGTCTTGTCATAACTGCGTCACTAGCATACGTCTGCACAACTAACTTGTCCCTAGAGTTAAACTGATCGAGATAATCAATGGCCGATGTGAAGAAATATTTCATCTATCGTAAAGTTTAAGTAGCGAAACACGTACAAACAAAGTACTATAGTTTTACAAAATACAGAAACAGTGACGATAAACAGCAAGTTTTGGACCAACAAGGCCTTTATCAAAACGAACAAAAAAGGGTGACAAATTAAAATGAAACCCCAAAATGGACGACCAAATACAAACGTATCAAAGGGAAGTCGGGAAAAAAAACGAATAACAAAAAAAAAATGTAAACAAAAAAACACACAGAAAAACTAGAAATAGAAGGGAAAAGAAACAATGAAACATCTAGTAAATATATAACTAGAATACATCAAATATCCCCATAAAAGATTAAAAGGGGGAAGAAAGTATAAAACATAAGAATGTAATACGTTAAACGGTGGGAAAATTAAAAAAGAAATAAACCCGGGATTCCCCAGAGCAAATGGTTTACGATCATCAGGGGAACATGATCGGATGGCGTGACCGGGACATCGTAAGCCCTGAATGGCCAGTATATTAAAATGGGTACCCAAGGGGTCACAGAGCATTGGCGTATATCGCGCAAGTGTTGGGCGAATCGGTCACTGATTTCCCCTCCCGGGTTTTCCCCAATATGGGCCGGCACCCCCTTAGATAATGGCATGGGAAATATTAGGGGATTTGGAATAAAACCCGTTTCAAAAACCCAACGAAAGTTTGGGGGTGAAAAACAAACTTCTAAAAAGTATTCCCTAGGTAGAAAGCAAATGAAAGGAAAAAATAAGATTGCACTTTGCTCAACTTTTATATTCCCCGTCTTGGTAAATTTTGAATTGCGTTTTATGAATAGTACTGCGCGCGACGTTATTCAACTTTTTAAAGCTATAAAACCCATTGTTTTTTGTAACTTTATTTTTGGGTTTAGTCGTCGGATCACAATCCTGCACATCTAACAAATTAGCCCCCAAAGTGCTCCAATCTCTCCCCAGTATGTCCTTCAGGGTGGCGACTAAAAACCCGGTTCTTTTTTGGGTTTTACAATTCTTTTTTGTCTGTAAACATAGCGTTCGTGTCGAGCTACACCACATTTTAACTTTGAGTTTTGCAGTCTTTAGTTTTGGAGTTTCCCACCCCCAAGGAATCTTTACACGTCCCCTCCCCTTTTTAGGGAATTTATAATGTCAGCCTGGTCCATTGCTCCCCCGGTTTTGTACAGCAGCCATCCCCCTGAAAGCCTATCCCCCGTTTTTCCCCCCTTACACCTCTGCCCTGGCACAAAAAAAAGTGATCTTTGTCAGCGTGACCCCCCAAAACGACCCCCACCCAATTTTTCCCCAGCCCATCTTGTTTCAATCTTTCTGAGCATACCCAGGAGTCACTGGGGGAAAACATTCATGGAAAAAAGTCTGTGATTCCAGCCAAACCACCCTTTTTAGAAACCGCCACGTTTTCCCAATAGTGAGACTGCTTTTAGTCAGGAAAAACCACCACTGTCTTCCTTCACAGCATCCCCCTCCGACCTGAGCGGGAAAGCCCGTGCCTGCACATTAAACCGGAACCACCCGTATAAATGTTTTAATCATGTGGAGGGTTCTCAGAAATTAATGTCTGAACTGCTGCCTCCACAACAAGTGGGTTGTGTTGTCTGCTTTTTTTTTCAATTTTGGGCATACAAAAAAAGAGTATCGATTCCTTTTAGCACTAGTACCCATTCTTCACCGGATCAATTTGCAAGTGTACACACCCCAATAAAAACCCGGCCCCGCCCCACCCGGAGTTTTTCCCTTTTTTAACTTTTTTCCCTTTTTTGTCTCTTTATTTCCATGTGCAGAGGATGTTGTGTGTCAGCATTGACTGGAAGGTATGCTCGTGCACGACTCATCAGTGTTATATTTTCCTTTAGTAGGATAGTCAAGACGTAGCGCATCGCCCTGCACGGGGTTTTTATTTCAACAAAGTATAATCCCATCGCCTGTTCTCATTTTTTCCCAGTCGTTCTTCTGACTATGACTAGAGTCAGGATCGCCGAGCATACTCAAGCACAGAAAGGACCAGATCCTGGTAAAAAGAAAAAAGATGGCGCTGCTCACAATCCGCCGCAGCCATTACCCTCATCGCAGAAAACCCTTTTCCTCCCCTTCAATATCACATGAGCTATGTGTTCCGAAAAAGCTAGACTAGATCAAAACGAAACCCCCAGGTTTTTCATAGACTGAATCGCTCCACCACCTCGGGAACAAAAAACCACAAAGGTGTTAGGGAGATGTGGTTGTTTAAAGAGAACCTTTTAACCGCTGTTTTGGGGGGTTGACCAATGCTCCTGCTTAAATACCATCTACCTTTTGGGTCGAGTTCGACGGGAAGTTCCTCCACAAGCTGTTCTTTTACCCTTTCCCCTGACATACAAAAAATCATCTGCATATGACATTGTCCTTCCTCTACCCGTGATCTGCTTTTTTGTGATGCTAAATTTTTGGCATTGAACAACCCCGGGAGATAATGGTGCCCCCTGTGGAAACCCAAAATTTATTGTTGGGTGATGACCCCCAACTGCCAATTTAAACACTATTTTTCGCGGGAAGGGGGCCCCGAAAAGATCCAATTGAGGAGGAATGGGCTGATATTGAGTTCAGCCAGCTGCCCTTTAAAAAATTGCAACGGCACTCTATTATAGGCACTTCAATAAGCAGCAGCAAAATGTCTCAATGCCCAGTAAAAACCCCTCATAAAACATCGTAGGCGAACACCGCGGGTTCCCCATGTCTCTTATGGAGGGACCCCCCAAGGGTGGGGGGGAAAGGGAGAATAACCTTTTGGTTGGCAGGATTTTTTTCCCAATTATTTTCTCCAGCAATTTTTCCTTTTTGTATTCTGCATGGTGATTACCCGATAGCCCTGAATTTGTGTGTGGTCTTTGCCAGGCTTCGGCAAAAGGTAGAGGTAGCTGGGGAAAACCATTCTTCGCGGGATTATTGCGGTCGTAATGTTTTTGTTGTAGATGCCAGTCGTTCTTCCCCCCCCCATCAGACAACCCCCCCAATGTCACCTTTGGGATGCCATCTGGACCAGGTGCACTTTTTTTGCCCCCGGGGTACAGCCCCTTTGATTTCCTCCACCGTCACCAACTCTTTACAAAAAAATTCCGGGGTTCACATGGGGGTTTGGTTCTTGTTAGACATGATCAAATCGCAACCCCATATTTCATAGACTGAGATCGCCCCCACCACCTCGGGAACACAAACCACAGATGGTGTTGGAGTGTTAACGATGCGATTTTTTTAAAGAGAACCATGTTGTTTGGTGGGGTTGCCCAATGCCCTGCTTCACCGCACCATCTCCCCAGGGATCGAGTTCTGCCCAAGTTCCTCCACAAGCTGTTCTCATCCCCCCCTGACGATACCCCAAAACACATCATCTGCATATGACTTTTGTCTTCCTCTCCCCGGATCTGCTCTTCTGATTCACAAGTATGGGCCTTGAACAACCCCGGAGAAAAGACCCTTGTAAGGGGCCGGGGTGGATTTTGTTGGTGATGACCCCCAGCTGCCACATTTAAACACTACTTTTCGCTGGAAGGGGGCCCCAAAAGACCCAATTGAGGAGGAATGGGCTGATATTGAGTTCCGTCAATTTTTTGTTTGATAAAATCAAAAGAAACGCCCTTTTTGGATTTGTAAATGTAATAGAAAAAAAAGATATTTTAGTTTTAAAAAAAAAATGAATTATTTTTGTTACTATTTAATATTATTTATTATTTTTTTAAAATTTTTAAAAATTTTTAGGCCATGCAATGCAGGGGCTGATTAAAGGGAAAGAAAACCTTTTAAAACTCCTGTCTTAGGGAAACAACAAAGCAAACAAATGGATCTCTGTATCACCCTTAAGAAAAATTAAAGTATTCAACAGGCATTGAATAAAAAGAATATTTCAAGGAGTGAAAGGAGGGAAAGGAAAGGGTTTTTTATTGACAGTAAAAGGGGATCCTGACAACAGAATACTAAGGTAGAACTTAGAGCTGATGCTGAAGGTAGGATAAAAACCTACTTATGGGGTTTATCGAATAGCAGACAACGGGGAAAAGGTTTGAAAATGACATTCTTCAAACTTTTTGGGATTGCCCTACAACAAGAAACTGATTTGTCTCAAAGGATAATTGTTTTAGTATTTAAGATCGGGGAAAAATTGAAGGTAAATTTTTCAAACACCCTTTCAAATTAAAATATTTTGTAATAATCACGTTCCACAACACTTGACCAACTTATGTTAAGATTTGTATCTTTTTTTTTCATCACGGATATCCACTTCAAATTTGGGGGGTTTCTCCTGACCTGGCTGAAACCCTTTCTGCTTACATCGCTATGTCCTTGGGTTTTACAGGAGACTGTGACCTAACAAGGACATCCGACTTATGTGTGTCGTAAAGGGATGAACTTACTTATGTGTGTCGTCGGGGATAAATTTATTTTATGTGTTTTCGCCGGGGATAAATTTGCATTTATGTTTTTCGTCGGGGAAAAATTTACTTATGTATGTCGTCAGGATAAACTTATTTTTGTGTCGTCAGGGACAAACCCTTACTTTTTAAAAAATTTGTGACAAAAAGATTTTTTTTCATTTGATTTTTTTACATGTTTTAATTTTAAACACGTGACTTTTATCGTCTGTCTACGATAGAACCAAACACTAAAATTATCACTTGAGATCATGGATCTCTAGTAAAATACGATCGCCCACGCGGGGAAACCGAAAACCCTTTTTGAAGCAAAGATGAGAACTTACCTATCCCCCAAGAGCCCCCATAAAACACCATATTATAGTTTGTGTAACCCAGAGCTGAGGAATGCCACTACAGAAGGGACGGGGATGTAAAAATTTTTGGGTGTAAAACTGGCCCCGATTGGGTAGAAAATAGTAAACTAGAAGATTTGGTTTTTGCAGATGATATTGCCTTGTTAAAGAAAAAAACCAAGATATGTAAAGAAAAACAGACAATTTGCCCCCCCATAGAATTTTTGGGACTGCAGATTTTTTGGGGAAAAAAACAAATATAATGAAAAAATTTATGGCAAGTAATGCAGATATCACCCGGAAACCTAAAATGATAAAGATAACAGAGGTTCATTATTTGGTAAATTTTGTTACAGGGAAAAAAAAATAAAAATAATGTGAATTGTCAAACCAACCTCCCGCTTTTTAAAAATCTAAAAAAATATGGAATCAAGTTATATAGTATTAAAAAAAAACAATTTTTAATTCAAAAAGTTGTATCAATCCTAACAAAGAAGGGGAGTTGGAAAAATTACTAAATATAGAAAAAAAAACTAAAAATTGGGGGAAAGGGGATGGGCCTTTAGAACAAAAGTTTGATTTTTGAACACCGCTTTGGGCATTTCCGCCAAGTGTTTTTCTTTGGGGTTCTCCGGTTTTGTTTGCCGAGCCGGGGTCAAGGGTTGGCAAAGCTGTGAATATGAATGGAAAATTGGAAAGCTTTTTGTTGTGTCAACCGTGGGGTTTTTTTTGTGGCTATTCAGAAAATGGGGGAAAGGTTTTTGACGAACCGACCATTCCCGCCGTAGCAACTTTGTGCAGAAAGCTGGGTTTTGTCGGGTTGATGTTCCCCTTTGACATGAATTTCCTTTAAGTGATAAATTTTGTGGTTTACACTTTTTGCGACGGCCATATCTTTATCCTTTTCGGGGTTTCTTTTGGGAGGGGACCATTTTTTCATTTGAACTTATTCCGGATACAAAGGTTTGCATTTCGGGGAGTTTTATTGGCACAGGAATGGAGCAAATGGGGGGACCAGTTGAGCGAAATTTAAAACAAGAACCCATGGACTAAAGATATAAAAAATTGAATGTATTTAAAAAAGATGCCTGGAAAAAAAAAAAATGAACATAAAATGTAGCGAATTTTAGGGGAAAATTGGGTGGGAAAACAGAGAAATGTCTGGTCAACCAAATGAAAAGTTATAAGAAAGAGAAGATGGAATTTTGGAAAATACCTTGGGAAAAATGATCAATGAAATATTGAAGCAAGGGAAAGGGATTCAAAGGGGTTTAAGAAAAAGAGGATGACCCAAAAAAGACACTAAAACGAACTTTTTGAGGCAAAAATATCGGGTTTTTGTTCCATGGAGGGGATTAATTGCCCGGGTTAAAGGGTTTTGAAGAAATTACTTTCCCGGCCCTATATAACGTATATCTACGAAAAAAAATTATTATTCATATTATTATATTGTTTCGTTAACAAAACGATCTGTATCTAAGCGGAGCTTTGAAAGTGAAAAAATTGAATTTGGTTTTTTACTGGTCTTTTTTTTCTTGGGGAAACACTAGCTTTCACTGCCCGAACAAAAACAGTTATCTTTATGTACCACAGAAAACCCCCAGAGAAAGTTTGTTTTTCTCAGAAAACCACCGAGAATCTTTTTTCCCCCAGAAAAAATACAGAGAAGCTTTGTTTTCACAGAGAAACCACCGAGACTTTTTTCCCCCAGAAAAAACATCAGAATCTATGTGCCCAACAGAAAAAAACCCCCAGAGCCGGGCCCTTCTTGGGGGTTTTGGTTTTGTATGCCGTCTAAACCATGAGATGGGTTTTTATGAAGCTGCATGTCAGTGAGTTCTTCGGGTTTTTCCCCCCAGCCTTTCTCTGGGGCTTTGTTCATGAGGTTTTTGGGGTTGGTTGTTGTAAAAAAAAACAACTTGGGGTGTGCCTGGGGTCTGTGTTTTATCCTTTTATGCCCTTTGCATTCCCACAGGGTTTTTTTTGTGGGTATGATGGTTGAGCCTGCATTGATCTGTTCTTTGGCAAAGATTGTTTTTGTGCCTTTTCTGTTTATCTGTTGATGGGGTCTTTTAGGTGTTTCGGGTTTTGTCTGTTTATGAGACCTTTGGGGGTTTTGCTGTTTTTTCCCGTTTATGGGGTCTTTTGGGGGTTTTCCGAGGGCCGCCGATGGGACTTAAGGTGTTTGCTGTTTTAGTTTTGTTTAGGACCGTGGGGGTTTTCTGAATTTCTGATGGGGCCCAAAATTTTGCTGTTTAATTTGATGGGGTCATAGGTGTTTGCTGTTTGCTTAAAGAGACCTTTCGGTGGCTGTTAGTCTTGGTGATGGGGTCTTTGGGGGTTTGCTGTTTAGTCTGTTTAGGGATCTTTAAAGGGGTTTGCTGTTTAGTCTGTTGATGAGACCTTTTGGTGGCCGTTTAGTCTGCTGATGGGGTCTTTTGGTGTTTTTTTTAGTCTGCTGATGGGGCCGTGGGGGCTTTTTCCGCCATGGGATCTTAAGGGGGTTTGGGTGTTTTTTCTGCCGATGGGGCCTTTTGGGGGGTTGCTGTTTGGGGGCCCCGAGGGACCAAATTTTTTTGCTGTTTAGTCTGCTGAAGGATCCAAAAGGGTTTTCTGATCCGGATGAGACCTTGTGGGTTTTGCTGTTTAGCCCCCCCGATGGGGCCCTTTTGGGGGTTTTTCTGTTTTTTCTGTTGATGGGACCAGGGTGTTTTTTGCTTAGTCTACTGGGGTGGGACCCAAAGGGGTTTCTGTTTTGTCTGCCGAGGGGCTTTAAGGGGTTTTCTGTTTTGCCCGTTTATGGGGTCCCAAGGGTTTTTGTTTAGTCTGCTGATGAGATCTTTGTGGGTTTTCCCGTTTAGTCTGCTTTTATGAGACTTTTGGGGTTTGGGGTTTGGGCTGCTGATGAGACCTTTTGGGGGTTTTTTTTAGTCTGGGTGATGGGGTCTTTTAGGTGTTTGCTGTTTAGTCTGTTTATGGGACCCAAAGGGGTTTGCCGTTTAGTCTGCTGATGGGATCCTTTTAAAAATTTTTGTTTAGTCTGTTGAAGGGCCTTGTGGGGGCCTGTTTAGTTTCCGATGGGATCTTTTGGGTGTTTCGTTGATAGGGTCTTGTGGGGGTTTGCCGTTTAGTCTGCTGATGAGATCTTGTGGGTGTTTTCTGTTTAAATCTGCTGATGGGGTCCCTTTTGTTTGTTTGCTGTTTAGTCTGCTGGGTGGGGTCTTGTTGGGTTTTCTGTTTAGTCTGTTGATGGGGCCCTTTTGGGTGTTTGCTGTTTAGTCTGCTGTTGAGATCTTTGGGGGTTTGCTGTTTAGTCTGCTGATGAGATCTTTTGGGGGTTTTTGTTTAGTCTTTTTGATGAGATCTTGTAGGTGTTTTCTGTTTAGTCTGCTGATGAGATCTTTTGGTTTGAGAGTTCCCGCCACGGGTGGGATGTGTTTTTTAAGCATGTTGAGGTGTCAACATTGGCATCTGTCAGTGCCCTACTGTTTTTTAATTTGCTTTTTTTAGTTCCACCGGGGAGCCATATTTTGGGGTCAGGTATAAATTTTAGGTCTACTTGTAGCTTGACGGGCCTATGGGCACCATTCCGAGGTTTTTGACCGTACGTACTGTTTTTGTGGGGAGGCCCCTTGTTGCGAAGGCCAAATCGTGGGGTACCCAGTCGTATGCCACCTTCTGGGGGGTAGAAGGTTTTGGGGGATCGTCTGGGGGATTGATGAGGGAAAAGCTTGTTCTCTATCTCCCAGTCTTCCACTTCACGCCCATGCTGTTTTTTCTTCTAGGAGCCCCATCTTTTTGAGTCCTTTTAAAAACACCGACCACCATGCAGGTTTCATTTTATAATCATTGACGAGTGACAAAAGATGTCCGGGGAGGGATAAATTATACAAAAAAATCTGTATTTTATCACATATAAGTGGGCAATTTCGAGCTCTGGGCCCCGGTATTCTATTGCACAATGTTTATTTTAGGGCCCGTACCCTTTTAACCCAAACCCGAGCCCTTTGGGGCCCCCCGTTGCTTTTTCCGAGTTTGGGGGCGGGGACCGTAGGTAACAAAAAAGGGCCCCTTGGGGTGGGGGGGCCCCCCTGCCCCACGGATTTTACAGGCGGGCACCTGAGATTCTGTACTACATATATTCATGATAAAAAAGGGTCCAGCAGTTTTTGCATGGGGAGCTGCGTCACAACTTTTCCCGTCCCATTTGGGGCTCAGGTGCTTATCTTTTCGGCCGGGGTCCGATTTCAACCAGCGTTCACTGGGGTTTGCCCCCGTCAGCCTTTGCCGTCCCGCCAAAAACCCCCAAGGCTGCAGGTTGCTATTTTCTTTTAGGGGAGTGACCCGAAGACGACCTGCCCTCCGGGCCTATGAGCCAAAGCCCAGCTATACCAGTTTCAAAAGGGCTGCTTGGTTTTTCCCCCGTCCCGTTTCCCTTTGGGTTTATTTCGCCAGCCCTTTTATTGTCCCCAACCAAAAATACAAGGAACAGTGGTTCCTTTCGAAGAAAACAGAGTTTTGGGACGCTTTTTGGACGCTCGGGCCGGGCACCAGACAATTTGTATTTGCTTTTTCGTTTTCCCTTTTATCCGGGGGACCCCGGGCTGGGGCCCCCCCACATTTTTTTTAAAAGGGGGGGTTTCATTTGGCGCTATCAGCGCAACTTTTGAAAATTTTCACTGCCGGTCATCACCCCCCCTGATATTTCCGGGATGTTAATTGCGTGAAAATCGTACCCTGTCCGGGTCTCGGGAGCGCAGTTTTGTAAGGGGCTAAAACTCCCCGGGGTTTACGTCGGGGCCCAAATTTCCCCCGTATCTTAATCCGCGCTTGGGGCCCCAAGGGACGGGGTTTTACGCAATCATCCCCTTTTGCCACCGTCACCTGATGTACCACATTCAAGTGGATCGGGGGTGCCACGCCACGGGTGCCCAACTTGCGCTCATGGCTCCAGTTTTTGCTCAGTTCAGGATGCACCCCTTTATCCCTTCGCATGCAGCCTTTTCCCCTGCTGGGAAAACCAACAACCAATATGTTCAACATCTGCCGTTTTATGTGCCTGCCTGGGGTTTTCCCGACATCAGCTTGACTCGTGCCCTGGCACTGGGTTTTACTTCATGTCCCCGGGGTTTTGGGGTGCACCTCTTGTCCTTAAAGGGCGGTCATTTTTTTCAAGGGGGTTGGTGTTTTGTTCCGGGGCGCCGTACTTTTATTGTTTCGTACTTCTTTTTTAACTTGGGGAATTTTACTTCCCAGAAATGTTTGGGCCTTTTTTAGGGGCTTCCAACCCCCGCATTGCTTTTCCCTGTTTGTACACCACCACTGTTTTGTTCGGGGGGCTCGTACGCTTCTGATTCGTACTTTTAAATTTGGGCATATTTTAGCCGACATCGGCCAGAGATGCGTGCCTGTTCAGGATTTTAGGCCCCTGCATTGCTTTCCGTACTTGCTACTACCACTTCCTGTAGGTCTCCCTGATCCCTGCTCCCTTATTCAGACCGAAACCACAGTCTGTTTCAGGTCACCACTGGTGGTTGGGAGCAGAGTCTTGATTAGCGCCGCCCTTCGCTAACCCTGGCGCATGTTGCCCATGCGCCTTTGACTCGCCGAGGCAGCTGAGGAGGCTAGAGACGGTAGCTTGCTTTGTTTTCCTTAGGCTTGCTTTTTTTTTTTTACTATAAGTATTATTTACTATAGGGATTATTTCCGCCTACTTCCATTCCTTTCGATATACTCCCTGCATCCAAGATTGGTTTATCAAGTTCAGGAGGTGTTGTCTGCCACCTGTTCCTAGATTTATTATCATTTCATTTGTCACCCCATCTGGTCCTGGTGCCTTTTTTCTTTAGTTTTTATTTTTACACTGTCCAGTTCTTGAGGAGAAAGGTTTTTCATTGTGTCTTGTTTGTCTGCCTGTTTTTTGGTTATTTTTAAGTTCTTTTTGGTTTCCTGATTTGGTTTTGGGAATATGAATGTTGTTTTTTTGGCAAAGCCATCTGCAAGAATGTTTGCAGCTATTTTGCCCGTGTAGGTTTTCCTCCATCTTCTATGACTGTGCAGGCATGGCTGGTGGTATTTTCTTCATTTAGACTCTTTACAAGCTGCCATAATTTTGTGCTGTCTTTTTCATATTTAGGTTGCTGTTTTTCCTACAACTTTTCCATGCATGTGAGTTTTTCTTTCTGTATATGGCTTGGTGTCATTGTGTTCTGGGACATTTGTCAGATGGTCTTGTCCATTTTGCTTGGGCTGCTGTGACTTGTTCATGTAATTGTTGAAACTTGCTGTCAGAAGGGTTCTAATGTTTTCTTCTTCCTCTGGGGATTGATTTTGTGCTGCTTTTAGTATGATGTTTGTGAGTGTTGTAATGTTTTTCTTGATGTCGTTTGTTGGGTGGGTTTCTATCAGGTTTCCTTCAGTTAAGTTTCTATACAGGTTCCAGTTTGCTTTTTTGTAGTTTCAGCTGGCTATTTTTTTCCTATTTTCTGGTGGCTTGAGCTTTCCTATAGTCTTCTTCTTCTTTTCATGATCAACTTTTGCTATGCGACTACTCCGGTATGTGTCATAAACAGGGCGGTGCGCTTGAGGTCTTCACTGGTTCCCATAGTTTGTCTTGTAGTGTTGTTTCTGTTGGCCAGATCTCCACTCTCTCACTACTCAGACTAGGGCAGTCTTGTAGGATGTGCTCTGGGACTGCTTTGGTGCTCCACAGGTGCAGGCTGCCGAGTCCCTGAGACCCATTCTGTGGAGGTGTGCTCTGAGACTGCAGTGTCTGTTCTAAGTCTGAAGACTGTAGTCTGTTCTTTCTGTTGAGTGTATTTATACTGTCGTGCTCTGGGTTGTATCCTCCATTTGTTCTTCTCCAGATCATTTTCCTGGATTGTTTCAGGAGAGTCTTTGCTTCTGTAAATTTTTCCTATAGTAATAATGATTGGTTTGTGGTCACTTCCTCCTAGTTGTCTCATCACTTCTTTCACAGTCTCCGGATGTCTTCTGTGGCATTGCCAGATCGGGGCTTTGTGTTCTCCATACTCTTTGAGTAGAATGTTAGCTGAGTCAGACTTGTTTTATAAGTATGAGTAGGCTTTCCATCATCCATTCTCTATCATCTCCTCTTGCATCCATAGTAGCACATCCCAGTTGGAGAGTGGCTGTTAAAGTCGCCTAGGATTATTTGAATCTTCTCAGCTGTATGTATGCTATCTAGATCTAATTTCTTATTGTTGGGACAGTAGTAGTTTGTGACATGTATTGGTTCTGGGAAGACATGTATTTTGATTGATATGTGTTCAGCTTCACCTGTACTTGAGGTTTTGAGGCTGGATGTTGTTTTTGACTAGAGTGATGATGCCACCCTTGTGTCCGTCTCTATCCAGTCTGTATGTCTCATAGCTCTGATGTAAGGGCAGTTTTATTTAGATGTGTTCCTGTATGCAGATGATGTTGATCTGTTGCGTGAGGAATTTTTGCAGTTCGAGTTTTTCGGACAACACCTTCTGCATTCCATTGCATAATCTTTAGGTGCTGTTTCTGTTTTGACCAGTGGCAATACTCTGCTAATCCGGTTCTTCGATGCACGAGCTACTGTCAGTAGCTTAGGTGGATCCTTCGAAGTTGGGATCCGGCGCCCCCGCTGGCAACAGCCCAAAGGGAGCAACCCACATCTTAGTATATGTCTGAGCAAACATAACTGATTGGCGTTGATGTCTTTTCCATTTCGGCCACGCCACCTGGGACATGTCCGTCTTCGGTGGGGAAGTATGAGTCTTCCTATCCATGTCCTGGTGCTTCCCAACACTGCTTGTCAGGCATCAGAGGTTACAGGTTTCCTGAGCTGAGGCTCAAAAGGGAGAAATGAAAGTAACAATGAGTTTCTACAAGGCTGTCGAAGAGGGACTAGGTAGGGGCAAGGAAAATCCCTAGTGAATAAAACAGGCATGTCTAAGAGATGACTGAGGTGGGGGCCAGGAAAAATACCCTATGAAATAAAACGTCCAGAAATCGGATGTGCCCTACTTGTAATCTGATAAAAACACCGTACACAAAACCGCCATTGTTCCCCCTCCTAACATTCATGGTCAAATGTAAAACGGAATTTGAGGACCCCATAAAATAAATAATTAAAAAAATCAAACAAATCTAGATCAAATACTTTATTTGTCTTTATTTCCAACACTGCTCTAACTTGTTAATTGTATCTGTTTATTTGTTTAACAAGAATCATGGATCAATGTTGTAACAAATGCCAGATAAAACATACAGAACTCAGCAATACACAAAAAAAAAGTTTAAGATGTGCACTAATAATATCATCCTCAAATACAGATTCAAAGAAATTTCATAAGAAAAACCAAGAAACATACTATATAGCAGCGATGTTAACGTGGTGTCGTAGAGGCCTTGGCGCACATGTTATACATTCATGCGCAATATTTACCCGTCGACTTTAGACTAATCATATTTCCAGAAACACAATTTGTCTGCATCTTTTTCTTAGCATTCCCATAAACACGATCACCCCTTATTTTGCAATCTTGTTTTTTGGAACAATTCTACTATCCCTAACAGCACCATTTGTTTTTCACTGAGAAAACATCGGTACATCAACCAAATTAATATTACTATTACATATTATTATTATAGATAGTAAAGCAGTAGAAATAGTAGAGTACAAGGAATAGAAAAGAGAGTAAGTAGCAGTAATAGAGAGAAGAGTAGCAATAGAGAGAATAGAGTAAGCAGAACAGAGTGACAGTAGAGTAAAGAGTGATAGGTAGCAAGGGAGAGCAGTAGACAGGCAGACAGTAGCAAAATAGCAGACAGTAGCAAATAGAGTAAAGTAGTGGGTAAAAATGTGATGAAGCAGTAAGTAGTGAAGTAGCAGTAAGAAGCAGTAGAAATAGCAGTAATTAGTAGTAGCAATAGAGTAGCAAAGTGAAAGTAGAGAATAGCAGCAGTAAAAGAGCAATGCAGTAATAGAGAGAAGTATGAAGAGTGATTAGTGAAGAGCAGAAGAGTATAGCCAGAATAGTAGTGTAGTAGTACTGGTGAGTACGTAGAACAAGGGTGTAAGGGCCGGTAGCAGTAGTAGAGAGTAGTAGAGTAGAGTGAGTAGTAGATTAGATAGAGCAGTAGTAGTAAGTAGTAGTAGTAGTAGTAGAGTTCAATCCCACATGGCGCCCCCCACACACAAAACACGACAGATGTGCATCAAAAATAAAACGTTAGACAGTACTGCTATACAGTCTATGTAGAAACAGGACTATACCAGAAACATACATTACGGTAATCAGAAAAGTTGTATGGTTTTTCCCCCTGGTTAACGTGTACGCATTTTCATCATCATCAGGAGGAAATAGAAGAGACTAAGTAAGTACAATGTAGGGAGTGTCATAAATAACCAAGTCTAAAATTTGTATTATAAGTTTAGTTATGTTTGTTTTAACTCTGTTTTATGTTTTGTCTTAACACCAAACAGAGAGAGCTATGGGGGGATCGCTCACGCCGGCAGGCATGGCATTTTGGAATGAATGAATGTTTGTTATACGTTTAGTTGTTTAGTTATGTGTGTATTGTAAGTTTAGTTATGTGTTTATTGTAAGTTTAGTTATGTGTTTATTGCAAGTTAGTTATGTTTTAAAGCTGCAGTGCTTCCAGTACTGCTATATGCCAGTGAGACATGGATGTTTACCCCCGTCATGCTAAGAAGTGAACCATTTTCACAAATTGTCTAAGAAAGCTGCTGAAAATAAATGGCAAGACAAGATCCCAGATACCACTGTTCTGACATAGCAGGTATTCCATATCAATACCATTTTATGAAACACCAACTTGCTGGCGGGAATCTCGCCCGGGCATGCCTGATCACAGGATGCCAAAGATATTTTCCCACATGAAATGTCGAGGGTAAACGCTCCGAGGGGCCAAAAGAAGAGATTCAAAGCCCGTTTAAGTCCTCTCTAAAATCCTTCGAAATCAAGATTGATACCTGGAAAAAAGCTGCACGGGACCGAAATCCGAAACACCTACGAAAGGGTGCAAAATTCCGTGAGGCAGCATAAACAGCATCAGTACTGCGTAGACAAAAGAGAAAGGCCAGTGCACACAAGTCCCAGACTGTAGCAACAATTCTCATGCCCACCTGTCCACGACTCTTCAAGGCAGCATCGGACTGATAAGTCACCACGTGTCCATTGACCGATATTACATTTTGTTTGTTTGGGTGGCAACAGTGGTTATAATCATATTTGATTGACGAACATTATTATTAGTTCTGTGTTTATTACAAGTTTAATTATGTGTGATTGTAGTGAGTTACGTGCGTGTTGTTAGTTTAGTAATGTGTGATTTTAAGTGTGATTGTGTATGCTTTGAAGTGTCAGTATTGAGTTAAAATAATAATGTTTATATTACAGATGGTCACATGGAACCCCTATCTGTCAGCCTATTTCAATTTCATTTCAGAAGAAGTAGCGAGATTTATTACCAGTAATATAAACCACGTTAAACCTCCCCGAGTTTAATGGAACCCATGAACCGTCGTACTCCAGCGACATGTTTGTACCACCAGCACCATGGGACCCCTACAGCACAGTTTCCCATCGTACGCATTGTTTTGCCCAAAGTACTAAAAGCCGTTGTTGTGATAATCAAACGTCTCCAGCAGACCCAGAGTAACCTTCAACCTGCAACTGGTAATTCTCACGCTCACCGAGAAGCCGGAAAATGGAGTAAGTTGCGTGGATTGATACCATTAACAATTAAGTCTACCCTTAACTGGTATCGTCGTTGAGATGTTAATTGATGAATCTTTTCATTTCCGAACCAGAAGTTGCCGGGGATGTTCCCAACCATATTTATAATCAACCCATTTACGATAGGGAAATCAACGTCTTTAGTCACACGTCTTTGATGACAACCAGCCACCCCCATCTGTCTGGGTCACATAAAACTTCATAACCGTCTGCCAGCGTGACCACTGTCCAGGCTCGTTAGATTTGACATCTTTACAAACTCTTGGCAGATCTGGACTTTTCAGGTTAAACACTTGGCGGGAGATCTGGACATTTCAGGTTTTTGCATTGTTTTTTTCAGCAACATTTAAGTCACCCCAACCTAAAAGACAGAAAAAAAAGCAACAAGTAAATAATTAAATGAAAAGAAAAGAATAAACAAATATATAAATTATATGATAGGTTAATTCTTCCTTCCTTTCGTTCCTTCATTTTGTCTAACTGCAACGTAGATTCTTATATAGTGGGAGGATTAGCGTAATACAAAGGGGTTCTCTAGCTATTTGGGCACAAGAGGGGTGGTTGTTGATTCAATCTCACACTTAACGTTTCACACGTGAGAAAAGAAATTGACCCTCCCACCTCCTGCACTCTAGGTTTAGGGAAAAGTGAAGTGAAACTGACGCAAAATCTGGTTCTGTCAGTGGTAGATTACAGGGCTGGAATTTTACGAATCAAGACCAAGGAATGACTGAATGGGTTCAGAATGAAGGTATGCGTATAGTCCTGGCGCCCAGAGATACCCCATTGTGAAGATGAGATATATGCTTCCTTCTGTCACTACGCTCCTGTCATGCAATGCTCAAACCAAGCATATATGGGTTACTTGGATAAGAGACATCCACTACACAAGAACATTAATGATGTTAGGTACGAGAATCAATCGTGACATGTCTGGATGGCCCAGGCTGAGAGAACAATGGCCAGGGGACTACGGTTGACCCTACCAAAAGGGAAGAATGGATCCCAACAGATTGGAAGCATGATGAACTATCTCAACGTTAAAATTAATCTTGGAAGAGAATGTAGAAATTGGGCAAATGAAGGCTGATCTCGCAGTTAAGCAGCTGATAGAAGATAATTCAAGGGATGATGATGTTGTTTTATATACCGATGGTTGGGTTTAACGGGGTGAGAAGTCCGGGTGGGTTTCTAGCTAATGCGCATGGTAGGGCAGAGCGAGGTGGGGCAACAGGACAACTACTTTAGTATGAGGATGGAGGTTGAGGCCGTTTGCTGTCCTCCATTGGGTTATGGGACTTAATTCACTGGGGCAGTTGTTG
Source organism: Arion vulgaris (assembly GCA_020796225.1). Lineage (NCBI taxonomy): Eukaryota > Metazoa > Mollusca > Gastropoda > Stylommatophora > Arionidae > Arion > Arion vulgaris. The sequence continues at coordinate 49,429 of JADZMA010000128.1, forward strand.
ATCTGACTCTCGATGCTTTCACAAGATCCAGAAGGGCAGGTTTCGGTATGAGTGGATGTCGTCTATGAGTTTCTAGCCCCAGCGGCTTACGTGGATATACTGTCCTGGGCATGAGGTGTACGGTAATGAGAGAGTGGACAGGCTTGCATCAACAGCATCGATTGTTGGGAGTTGAAGATGGAAAGGGGATATTTTCGTCTCTACGAGACTGTCTGTTGAATGAGGACACTAAAATTTATGTTGAATCCTGACGCTGAGGTATGAGTTACCTGTGTTCAAGTCGAACTGGATGCCTTTAGAGGCAGAGGAGAGGTGTGTTTAATCAAAACGAGCCACAGAACCATTAGTATGCATACTCTTTTATATCTGTTGGGGAGACTGAGCACCTATGGGTCTGCCCGGAGTGCAATGACGTCAGTTTAGTAACCAAAACCAATAAAGCTAAAATCTTAAAAAAGGGTACGGGATATTTTAAATATATTTTTATAATTGTATTTATTTATTAGTTTCTTCATCAATCAATCAATGTCATGTCTACCGTCGTAGGCGATCATGTCTCTCCACAACTTTCTCTGCTTGGTGCGTGTTATCAGTTCTGATGTGATCTTTTGGAACCAGATATCCCACCAATATTTCTCCCCCGCTTCCCGATCTCTCCTTTTTTTAAATTTTTTCTGTTGCCCTTCTATATACATTACTTATTTCAAGAAACGCAGAAATTTTTTATATGGCTTAAATGGCGAGAAAGACCAGGCTGATATTCTAAATTTCATTAAGTGTTTCCCCCCAAATTTTTAATTTAATATTACATTAAAATAAGAAAAATGATTTTAAAAAATGTATAACTAAAACTCAAAGATCAAGAATTTTGTAAAGGGGGGGAAGTAGAAAGAGCATATTCACCCCATATCAGGGGGTCCGGCGGGCCAGTCATGGACTCCAAAAACCTTCTTTGGGCAAAACTGATGTTCCCCTACCACCCATAACCACCATAATTTTCCTTTTCTTTTTTCCTCGTCTGCACCCGATTTTCCCGGCCCCAATGTTTCAACCCCCCCTCTCATAAACCCCCTTTGGACTCCCTCTTTTTTATATTAATGAAAGATTTCCCATCTTGACCTTTAAAACCTCAACATTACTCATTTTAGCAGTCCATGGATTTTATTTTTCTTCTGTTTTAAATAAATATTGCATTTTTTAAAAAGTAATTATTTAATATTACAATTATGTATTTACTTTTTAAACTTTGGTCATAAAAATTCTATACATGGAGCATAGCCATGTAAAACCACTGTTTTAGTGAAAAACACGGGAAAACAAACTTAAGGATTTTGTATGAGCTATAGAAGATAATTGTTTATACAAGAAAAGAAGGGTGCAAAGTAAATCTGTTTAGATGTAGTTTTTAAAAAAAAAATTAGAAAATATTTTGTATATATAAATTAATGTCAAAACGAATTTACTTATAAATTTTGGATGAAATTGCATTAATATATTTCATCAAAATTTGGGGAGAAGTCAGATCACATTTAAGGTTTTTAAATTAGATTTTTACATTTTCTGGGGTCTTTGAGCAACGACTGTACATCTTCTAGGTTTTGAGAAACAGACTGCCATTCCGTGTTTTTGGAGCAATCAGACGTACATCTTCTGGGTCTTGAGCATCAAACACACATCTACAAAAGGGTTTTTTTTGTGTATTTGAGTCCATTGTTTCAATTTTCCCGGGAATCCCCAGGTAATTCAAAGGGGCCCAGCATTTGTTAGTCTTAATCCATATTTTATGAAAATTTTTGGAAAGATTCAGCTGCTTTTTTGTTTCTTGTTTTTTTTTCACGATATTCATGTGCTGAATATCAAACTAAAATAAATATATAAAATGCTAACTTTTTGGTTTTGATGATAATTTTCATTTTTTTTAAATGCAGATTAAATTTTAATGCTAAATCCCAAAGAAAAGCAAATCTGGCAGAAAATGAAAATTGATACGTGGGGACATTGAAAACAGACAATATTTCAAGGGGAAAGGGATGGAAGAAAATTTTTCATTGAAGAAAAATGGATGCATCCTGACAACAGAATACTAGGTAGAATTTCCCTGCTGATGTTAAGGTTGGGGGAAGAGAAACGCTACTTTGATATTATCAAAGTAAGACATCTGGAAAAGTTTGAAATGACATTCTTAAAACAACTTTTGTTACAAAAGAAACTGATTTGTCTCAAAGTGATAACTGTTCTGTAATAGACCTGGAAATGTAAAGGGTCAATCTGAAACATCCTGTTCTCATTAAAATATATGTAACCAATCTTCACAAATTGACCAATCTTATGTTTAGTTTTTATCTTGTTTATTTCATCACGGATATCCATTTCAAATTTGTTTAGATTTCTGTTGACCGGGATTTTCCTTTCTGCACACCCATGTCCTTCGGGGGTTCGGAGCTGTGACCTGACTTTTTTGTCGTCTGGGAGAATTACTTATGTAAAAATTTCGGACAAAATAGTTTTTTTTTTGTTCCCCTTTCCCCATTGAGTTGTTCGTTGTGTGAATTCATCCCCCAATAATGGCCGACAGTTTCCCGTTTCTGAGGACATTTTTTTTTTGGTTTGTTCATAAACAGTTGCAGTCCCTGTAGACTTTTCCCGGGGGTTTGTCGGGTGTCCTACTTAGATGACCCCCAGCCTTCTGTTTCCGGACCACCAACCCAGGTTTTTTATGCAGGGGTGCCCGACACTGTAGTTTAACCCATGTATTTGGGAAGTGTCGAAGTAGAAGAAAAAACAAGAAAAAGGATGTCATCCTCAAGGGAGAGAGGACAATTTGCCCCAAAGCTGGAGGAGGGGTGGTTAGGAGCATTTGCCCCCGCCGGGGCCGCGCTGTCACCTGACGCCCCATCCTGCCCCCTTTCCCCTTTTTCCCCGCTTAACTTAACGCTTGACTTACGTTGATCGTCTGTCTACGATGGGACAAAAAAACTCAATGTCATCTACATTGAGATCGGACTCAGTAAAATACGATGGTCCCAAAAAGGAAAAGAAAAACCTTTGAAGCAAGAGGTGAGCACTTTACCTATCTGCCACAGAGTCCCCAGAAGACTGTTTTCCATAGTTATAGTTTGTGCAATCTTTCGGAGCGAGCGTCTTCCCCAAAAGGAACTTTGAATTTTCTTAAACCGTATCTTTATAAAGAAGGTTAATGCGTCGGGTTTTTTTGTCGGTTATCGTGGTTTGTTTGTCGTTTGTTATCAAAGTGGTTTTTTTTGTCGTTTGTTATCAAAGGGTTTGTTTGTCGTTGTTATCAGGGTTTTTGTCTGTTTAAAGTTTTGTTTTGTTTTTATCAAAGGGTTTGTTTGTCTTTGTTATCGGGTTTTTTGTCGTTTGTTATCAAAGTGGTTTGTTTTTCGTTTTTTACAAAAGGTTTTTTTGTCGTTTTTTATCGGGTTTGTTTGTCGTGTTACAAAGGGTTTTTTTGTCGTTTGTTATCAAAGGGTTTGTTTGTCGTTTTTTACGGGGGTTTGTTTGTCGTTTTTATCGGGGTTTGTTTGTCGTTTTTTTCAAAGTGGTTTGTTTGTCGTTTTTTTTTCAAAAGGTTTGTTTGTCGTTTTTTACAAAAGGGTTTTTTTTTGTTTTTTATCGGGTTTGTTTTTCGTTTTTTATCAAAAGGGTTGTTTTTGTTTTTTACAAAGGGTTTTTTTGTCGTTTGTTATCGGGTTGTTTGCGTTTGTTACAAAGGGTTTTTTTGTCGTTTGTTATCAAAAGGGGTTTTTTTGTCGTTTGTTATCGTGGGGTTTTTTTGTCGTTTGTTATCAAAGGGTTTGTTTGTCGGTTTTTTTTAAAGGGTTTGTTTGTCTTTTTTATCAAAGTGGTTTGTTTGTCGGTTACAAAGGGTTTTTTTGTCGTTTTTTAAAAAAGTGGTTTGTTTGGCGTTTGTTACGGGTTTGTTTGTCGTTTGTTATCAAAAGGTTTGTTTGTCGTTTTTTATCGTGGTTTGTTTGTCGTTTGTTATCGTGGTTTGTTTTGTTTTTAAGGTTGTGGGTTTTAATCCCGAAAAACAATTTTGTCTTGAGATCATTAAGATTTTTGGGAAATAAATTGTGTTTGCAACACCCCTGCAGACGGTGCTATTTCGGATAGCATGGAGACATATAGAAAACCTGCAATGGTAATCCTCCACCTTTTTTTTGTCTTCTTTAAACTCGTGACGTACCCAAGATGAAAATGTTTACCTTCTTTTTATTTTTACATCTCCAGCAATCCACATCACATCTTAGATTGTGTCGAGATTGTTTATTAACCCCCCAAAAGCATCAAGACCGAGCTCTCCGATGGGAACCCCCCCGGGAAAGAGGTAAAGACCCAGAACACCTGGAGACGGGGGTTGGAGAGGAATGCAGGGAAAAGGGGGGAAGAAGAGACTGGAAAGATGGTTGGTGCCGGGAAGGCCGTGGTTGCTGACCATGCTTCCCTAGGGGCGAAGAGGGGGAAGATTGTTTGGTTAGAAGATAAAACATATCAGAGGAACTACAAGAAAGTAAAGCATTTTTTTTGTTCAGTAATTTTTTACTAGTTCTGGGTTGCAAGATAAATCTATACTAGCAGGGGAAAACAAGAAAATGAAGCATTGTTTTGTTAGTATTATTACTAGTTCTTTTTACAAGATAAATCATATCTAAGTGAACTATAAGAAAGTGGAGCATTGTTTGATGGATTTTTACTAGTTCTATCTGCTTTTTAGATGAGAGCCCCCTCTCAGCGTAAAAACCGTCATTTTGTGTACCATAGAACAGCCACAGAGATGTCTCTTCTCCCCTAAAAATCACAGACATCTTTTTAAAAAACAGCCAAGAGATGTTTTCCCATAGAAAATCACAGACATCTCGGAATAGAACAGCCACAGAGATGTCTCTTCTCCCAAGAAAATCCAAAACATTTTGTTAAAGAACAGTCATGAGATGTCTCTTTTCCCATAGAAAATCACAGACATCTCTTGTCAAGAAGTAGCATATCCCCTTTCAGAACATCGCCATACAGACCGACTGAAAACTTCTGTCCCAGTTTCCTCCCTTTCCCGCGACACAAGGTTTTTGTGTCCTGCTGACATCCTTGTTCAAGGTTTTTGTGATGTCCAGCTGACATCTCTGTGTTCAAGGTTTCTGTGATGTCCAGCTGACATCTCTGTGTTCAAAGGTTTTTGTGGATGTCCAGCTGACATCTCTGTGTTCAAGGTTTTTGGATGTCCAGCTGACATTCTGTGTTCAAGGTTTTTTTAGTCCTGAACACTCTTGTAGACAGAAAAAAAAGGTTGTTTTTGCACCCCCAAAGCAACCTTCCCACAGAAAACCATCAAACCGTCTCAATAAAAAACAGACAACCACATCATATATTTCCATATAACTTTCTTATCAGGTACCGACATACAAATGCTGACCAGAAATCTGGTTAAATGGTGACCAGTTTTAAAAAATTTGTTCGTGTTTTGGTTTTACAAGATGTCAAAATATCACGTTTTGTAAAGGATCAATTTTTATATTAAAATGAATTTAATTTATTTGACGTCTGTTTGAATGAAAATTTATACAAACTTTTCTGTAGTCAAAGACTCTTTTTATTATTAAGAACAAAAATGTAGTTAGATTGTTTACATCAAAATTTGGGTTTACACTCATGGGGGTATTTTAAAAAAAAATAAAAAAAGGGGTGAGAGGCCCCCACTTTAAAATGACATTTTGAGAAACTAAAGATTTTTTAAATTTCCATTTCCGCCATTTCTACCAATTAAAATATTTTTTTATTTTGACTTCCTGGAAAAAAGATGTTGATGCCTAAACCCCCGCTTCAATGTAAATTATTTAGGTTCTGGTTCCGACATTTTAAAGATGGAGGACATATTGTTTTCAAATCCCGGGGATTCGCGAAAAAATAAAACAAATATTGTATTTTACAGAAAAAAATATACAGGGGTTTTTTTACTAAATGTCATTCTCAAACAAAGGGTAAAAGAATCGAAAAATTTAGGGGTTTTGAGGAAACTTTTTATCACACAATAAATTCCAACTGTTACATCCTGAATCTATCTTCCTGTATCTATTTTTTTTTCCCCGCCAGAATACCCCTTTCCCTGATGGTCTTCCAGCCCATCGTTCTTTTTTTATGTCAAAATACTTAATTTCATTCTTTTTTTGCATCAGCCGTTTTGTTTGATTTTTAGTTAGTCTGTATAATCATTTGTTATCTTCTTTTGAATTACACAGTACATTTGACAGAATCCAGATTGAGGGAAAATATCCATCTTTCCCACCCATCCCATCCCCACACCCTACCCAACTTATCCCGACAATGAAATTTTTGCAAGAGTTTTTTCCCCTTACCACTGTTACAGGAGTTACTTAAAATGTCTTTCAGCATTTTTTCAAGAAGAGGGCAAAAGTTTTAACTGGTTTTAGGTTGAAGACAGGAGAGAACATGGTATGTGTGTTTATTAAGAAGTTGTCATCACTTTTATTTTTCTGTCGG